>APFE030490790.1:2231-84934 GCA_000404065.3 Pinus taeda | reverse complement strand
TAGTGATCCGACGGTTCATTCTCTCCTCGGTATTACTGACACTTGATCCGTGGCTTGACACCCGATTGGTCCATGAATCCTATTTAAAGCGCATGGAGGGTCATTTGTAGGTTAACCGTGCATGAGAGAAGCTTATGTAAATTTTCATTCTTTTATTAATAAATTGCCTGTAGTAGCCACGTTGGCGCAGGCCGTGCACTGTTTCCCTCTCTAAGGGTTTTAACCACGTCAAAATATTGGTGTATTGATCTGTGATCTGTTTGTGAGCGGTGTCCTTCTGGTGTTCTGTCTGAGGAACTTACTCTGTAAATTCCTACAGCTCTCAGCATGTTTTACTTATAAATGAATAGATAGTGTATATATGGCCTAATAGATGATAATGCAGCGAATGACATGAGGGAATAATGGTTCATAGCGATTCTCAAATAAGTATTTAATTCCTACACTTAATTCTATTGTTTACACCTTTAGGTTACATGTTGATGATATGTTTGTCGAAATGCTTGACATGGCTAGTAGGGGTCTGATAAAGGTCTTGTTCGACTTATTACTTTTGCATCATTGTTTCCTTGTATTTTTATTGATTTCAAGCTATCACTCCATTCTAGGCAGTGGCCTAGGCTCTAGGCTTGAAAAAGTGGCTTAAATCTCGGGGTCATTGGCATAGAACTGGCAATTTTGGTTTCTAGTCGCTGGTAGGCAAGCATGTGAAAGCGACTTTGGTTTGTTGGTCGCTCCCTTGCCCATAGCATGAGAGTGATTATGGCAAAAGAGATCCAAAACAACAGTGGGACCCAAGGACAAGTTGTCTGAGTGGCTGACTTGTCTCCTGAGGGTTTTGTTGATGATGTTGGATAACTGTGTCATGTTTTGTTGAGTCTACTTCCTTAAGGTCACATAAGAGGTCGAATCTAATCATAGTAGCCTCTTGTCTCATGTTTACCCCAGTTGACATGGTTACTGTTGATTTGGGGTAGCATCGAATGTGCTCTAGCCATGAAAATTGATGGAGAGGCTAAAGCACATGAAATCTCCAAGACTCAAAAATGGTTTGGACAAATTGTACCCGGTTTGGGAGATATTAAAATAATTAATATTTTTAATGGAGTTTCTAAGTCTAAACTTAGGAAAAATAAAATATTAATGGGTATTAATATAAAACTGGGTTAGAAGGTTCCAAAAGTCATGGATCAAGCCAAATCTAATCTTAGCCGTTGATTAAAGATTTAATCTCGATCGTTGAAGGACCAACAAGAAAAGTATAAGAGGAGGCTTGAGGGTCAGTTGGAGAATACACGAGAGTGATCAGTCATTCGATTTGCTAGAGCGGGGTTGCTAAGCAAAGTCGAGTCAATGATCAGCAACAAGGGGTAGTGAGTCCTAAATAGAGAGGCAGAGACAGTGCCGAGAGACCAGCGCAGAGGCAGAGAGCGAGAGAAGCTGCTAGAGCAAACCACGCAAAGCCCAACAGAGAGAGCATAGAGCCCAGAGGGACTGCGTCATCCACACAGAAGGCAGAGGGAGTGACACAGAGGGTCCCAGATGCAGCACAGTGCCTCAGAGGGATGACGCAGAGAGTTTTGAGGGTGATGCAAAGCAATTGGAGACTGACGCAGAGACCAGAAGGGCTAGCGCAAAGCTTCAGAGTCACTGGAGAGGGTTTCATGGGACAGGTTTTTTGATGAGCACACCAGAGTTGGTTGAGCTAAAGTTGCAGTTAAAGGAAATGTTGGACAAGGGATACATTAGGCCAAGTTTATCACCTTGGGTGCAAGGTCTTGTTTGTGAAGAAGAAAGACAGTACTCTCAGATTATGCATTGACTATAGGCAGTTGAACAAAGTGACTATCAAGAACAGGTACCCTTTGTCAAGGATTGATGACTTGTTCGATCAGCTGAAGAGAGTAGCAGTGTTCTCAAAGATTGACTTGAGATCTAGATCCCATCAAGTACGCATCAAAGAAGAGAACATTTACAAGACTGCGTTTAGAACCAAGTATGGGCATTATGTGTTTATCATTGTTCCATTTGGCTTAACTAATGCTCCAACTACAGTCATGTGCTTGATGAATAGTGTGTTGTGTCCACATTTGGAGAAGTTTGTTATTGTGTTCGTTGATGATATACTAGTATATTCTAAAAATGAGGAAGAGAATGTCGATCATTTAGCAGTAGTGTTGAGGTTGTTGAGGGAGCATCAGTTGTATGCTAAGCTCAACAAATGTAGTTTCTTCAAACCGAGGTACACTACTTGGGACATATTGTCTCCAAGTAAGGCATTAAAGTAGATCCAGAGAAGAGAAGGGCCATCATGGAGTGGGTAGCTCCTAAGAATGTGGATGAGGTAAGATCTTTCATGGGTCTAGCAAGATATTACAGGAGGTTCATCAAGAACTTCTCGCAGATTGTTTATCCCATCACATCATTGCAAAGGAAAGGTAAGAAGTTCGAATGGATAGAGGAGTGTGAGGCTAGCTTTGAGCAGCGTAAGCAGTTGTTGACACATGCACCAATGTTATAGATTGTGGATCCGGACAAAGAATTTATGGTATAGACAAACGCTTGCAAGAAAGGGCTTGGTGGAATCCTTATGCAGGATGCACATGTGGTATGCTATGAGTCTCGGAAACTAAACAAGCAAGAGCAGAACTACCCAACACATGATCTTCAGTTAGCAGCGATCATACATGCATTGAAGATGTGGAGACATTATCTTCTTGGCAGGAGGTTTGTACTTATGAGTGATCACATTGGGTTGAGGAATTTGTTTGACCAGCCGAATCTGAACACCAGGCATGCTAAATGGTTGGCCACGATCAGTGAGTTTGATTTCGAGATCACGGACATCAAAGGTAAAGAGAACAAGGTGGCAGATGCTCTCAGCAGACGGGTAGAGGTAAATCACTTAGCAACTATGAGCTCCTATGGGATAGACTTACAAGATAGGATCTTGCAGGCAGGTCAACAAGAAGTTAGGTATGGAAATTATGCATAGGTTGCAACAAAGTACAGGTACAGGTACAGGTGCAAGTGCAAGTGCAAAGGGTATGTATTATTGTCTTACAGCAAATGGATTCGTCAGGTTCCGAAACATGATATACATACCTGATAACAGTGAGCTCAAGAAGGTGATCTTGAGGGAGTTTCATGCAAAACCTTATTCAAGTCACCCAGGTTATCAAAAGACACTGACAGAGGTAAAGAGATTCTACTATTGGCCGAATTTGAAGAGGGATGTAGAAGAGTTTGTGGCGAGTTGTTTCAATTATCAACGAGTGAACGCAGAGTGTAAACATCTAGGTGGACTGCTACAGCCGATCACTATTCCAGAGTGGAAATGGGAGGTCATTTTCATGGATTTCATCACAAGGTTGCCTAAGACAATGAAGCAGCATGATTCCATCTTCGTCATTGTGGATAGGGTAACAAAGGTTGCACACTTCATTCCATTGAAATCTACATTCTCAGCTAATGATGTCGCAGAGGTATTCATCAAAGATGTGGTTAGACTACATGGTGTTCCAAAGAAGATTGTGTTAGACAAGGATGCAAAGTTCACTTACAAGTTTTGGAAGGAGTTATTTGCAGGTTTTGGCAGAGTTCGCCTTCAGCACAACTTATCATCCGCAAGACATATGGACAGAGAAATAGGATCAACAGGATATTAGAGGACATGTTGAGGATGTATGTGATGTATCAATAGAGGAAGTGAGAAGAGTATCTCCCTTTGGTAGAGTTCGCATACAACAACAGTTATCAGAAGTCATTGAGGATGAGTCCATTTGAGGCATTGTATGGGCAGAGTTGTAACACTTCTATCAATTGGAGTGATCCGGTTAACAGGTTATTTTGATTGGACCAGAGATGTTGGCAGACATGGAACAAGAAATGCAGATTATAAAGAAAAATCTAAAGGCAGCACATGATCAGCAGAGGAGTTATGCAAATAAGAACAGGTTGTTCAAGGAGTTCCGGGTTGGGTAACAAGTGTACTTGTGCATCAAACCAAAAGAGAACCCCTTGTGGATTGGATCTTGTGCCAAGTTGGCACCACGGTTTTGTGGACCCTTTAGTATCATTGAGATGATTGGGCCAATAGATTATCGACTTGCACTGCCTCCAACAGTGAAAGTTCATGATGTTTTCCATGTATCTTTGTTTAAAAAAAATGTTAAGGATGTTGATCATGTGATAGATTGGTCTATATTGAAGGTGGAACCTGTTAAACACACATGGGAGCAAGAACAATAGGAAAGATAAATCTTGTAAGTTCATTTTTTTATTAACAGGAGATATACATTTATAGTACATTGTTGTGACCGTTGGGATTCACATCCCAAGGTCTCTTGGACTCCTTTTGTCCATTCGGCTTCCACACTGACCCATTGAGGATTAGGTGTCCAACATTCCCCCCCTTAATCTGAAAGGTTATGTATGAGTCCAAGAAGAGAGTTGTAATACAAAATGTGCAAAAATGCATGGCAACACTAGGCTGAATGTACTCTCTGAAATCTTGGTATAAAGAGCGGTGGTTTAAGGATGACCACCAACACTAGAATGCTTAGTGCAGTTCCCGGAACTCTTCCAAAACTGGAAAGAAGCTGAAGTCTTCTGCTAGAGGAAGTGCTTCTATTGATTTGAAGAGCGAAACCTTCAACCATGAAAGGGAGGTCTCACCCGGCATAAAAGGGAAAACTTCAACCTGAAAAGGGAAGTCTCAACCTGTGATGGTTTAAGGATGACCAACAACTCTGGAATGCTTAATGAAATTCCTGGAACTCTTCCAAAAGTGGCAAGAAGTTGGAGTCTTCTGCTAGAGGAAGTATTCTCAATTTTGTTCCTAGAATTCTTCCGAAACTGGCAAGTAGCTGAAGTCTTCTGCTAGAGGAAGCGTCCCAGATTGCCAACTTAAGGCATGCTCAGGGGCATCTTTGTCTCTGGCTACAACTCTGAAACTGGTGTGGCAGGTTGTGGCTCAGGCTTGCTTGAAGTGGCTTTGAAGCTTGTAGATGACCATCATTTCCCCCCTTGTCAGATACGTGAGATGATGGAGAAAACTCAATTGCAAGACTGTTCAATACTCTGGAACAAGTTCTGACATGTGTTTGGAATATCTTCTTGGCTGTTAATGCCCATTGCCAAGAAGTGATCCATCCATGATGAATCTTTGTTCTTGCAGGACGTTTGTTTCTGAAGCATCTGTGTAAAGAATGATTGGTTTTATGACAGTGCTTACATGGATGAAGATCAAAACAGTGATCTTTCAAATGGCCAACTCAGTCACAGTGTTGGCATTTCACGATTTGTTGTTGTTGTTGTTGTGGAAGAGGGGTAGAGTCTGGAACAGCTGAAGTTGAACTATCATGAGGAGCAGGTGAACTGTCATGAATGAATCCAGCACTCTGAAACTGAATGGGCTTGGAGTAATCTGGAATATGAAAGGAAAAGTCCTTGTCATATCCAAGACCAGTTCTGTGCTTATTATGGACAAGTTGTTCCCAAGGTCTGATGATGGGCTTGGGAAGTGCAGACTGAGTTTCTACATCTGCATGTAACCTTGCTGCTTTATGGGAGTCTGTTTCAATTTTCTGAACAAAACTAGGTTCAGAATGATGACTCCTCTGTTTTAATTCTTCTTGCTGTAGCTTTGTCTCAAGCTGCAAAAACTCATTATTCTCATGTGCATTTTGGAGACAAATTTTGATATTGGAAAGAGAGGTTTTGTTGATCTTAATCATCTCATCAACAGTGGAAAGTATTAAATTATTCAGTAGTTTCAATACATCATCTATTCTATCCATTTCAGACCAATATAATCAGAGAAGTGATGTTATCTTCAGCTACAAATTGGTCTATAAAATGATAAATAATTGCAACTATTAAATGAGTAGCAGGATACCAGACAACACAGTACCAATTTCAATGTAGCAAATGACTCGCTGCTTTAATGTACTTGAATACAATTTAGATGCAGATCACCTATGGATATAATGAGTATTTCAACCTCCAATTTGATTCCTTGATTAATTTGGCATAGGCAATATATTTGGAACACAAACTCGCCCTTGACACCTTGAGATTTCAGAGCACAATTAAATCTAGTGTAATTTCTCCACAAAGATCTTAGCCTTTGACAGTCAGATGGAGCCAAGAATAAACAGTTTTCTATGTTCGGCCCTTTTTTTCTTTGGTGTAAACACTAGCAAGAAACCCAACCTCTTCACTGTTGTAGCAGCTCTCACACACTAATGCTCTGTGTGACTCGGCCTTCCTAATGGAAGAAATATATATATCAAGAGAAAATTGATGCTGCGAGATGGTGTAGCATGAGGGAAAACTAACGAATCACTTTACAAGGATCTCATTGCAAGAGCGAATCCACATTGTGAGTTGGTGTAGCGTGATGGAAAACTAGTGAAGCACTCTACAGGGATCTCATTGCAAATGAATTGATGCTCAAATGCACATACCAGATTGATCACATTTATCTTCTTCATAAAAATACCCACTCGACTGTCGTGGTGAATGGCACTGTACTAAAATGTTTAAACTTCTCAGAGGCAGTGATATGAAATTTTGATTAACAATGGACAACAATGTGACTTGGATGAATTTTGACAGAGGAAACATAAAGATTTCAATGTTAGGTCAAGCGCATAGTGAATGTTCAAGTTCTCACAGGTGCATAAAGAGAATACGACAGAACTGACAAGAGCTACATTGGCAAAGAAATTCTCAAGTGGCACCTACGCTATGATACTTTCCAATACCAGGTTTGGGAGCTGATATATTCAGATGTAGGTTACCATCTCCAAGATGACCATACCCCAGAACTTTAACTGATTCACCATGTTAAATTATCCACACAGAAAAAAACTGCATATGCGTTCCTAATACCAACCTCTATCCGTCCTCATGCTACCAATATCAACACCAAACACCGGCTGATCATCATGACACCTTGGGAACAGTAGCCCTTCAATTTCAGGCATCATCCACACATGACACAACTGACTTCATTGGACAAACTCCCACATTTTAGCAATGAAGGAAGAAAGGGAAAAAAATCCAAAAACCAACCTTAATCGATGCACTTCTATTCAGCATTCATAGACAAAATCTCTCGTATATAATCCAATGAATCGTGGCAATTGTGTTCGTCTTGATAATTAAAAAACCTGTTGAACTTACCTTGTCGGAGTCTCCGCTTTAAAAGTAATCCTTAAAACAAAACCAGGGACTCTACTCGAAAGAATAATTTCTCCAAAAGCCTACATATCCCTCCCCAGTTGAGTCGCCATGATACTCCACGCTCACCGGGCTGATACTCAGGTCTAAAGCAATCAGTTTAGACTCCAATATAGCCACACGTCCAACCAGCTAGCAGTAATAAGTTCGAACCACCCAGAATAGCCTTCCACAAAATTGTGACCAGCGTAACACACAGTGGTAGGGATGCTCACACAGGTGAAGAGTATTCAGCAACCACCAGTTCAATTCTCCTCCCCAACGATAGTTTTTGCCTTGGAATATACCATACGGTCAGTCAACTGTAGTTGGGTTTGTTCCAATACAGGACTTGGTGTTATTTCATCCCAATTCGAACTCAGCCAAAGAAGAAAACCTAAGTCAGTTCAACGCATATACAAACTGTGTTTAACGCAAATACAATTTTGATATAACGCACAGCATTAATACTCAAACATCTTTAATGTCATTCAAGCCACTGGACAGCGTTAACTCAAACGCATATATACCAAGTCGTTTTAACTACCATTCAACGTACAGGCATATACCATTCAAACGCATACAATATTCCACTCAAATGCAGTGTTAATACCATATTTACGCTGTTCAATACCATTCAATATATACACATTCAATAATACGCATTCAAACGCATTCAACAGGAGCGGATTCTGGGCGTTCATCAAAACGGCTCATCATTCAACAGCGTTAATATCACGTCAGCGTTTCAAATACCATTTCAACGTTTCAAATACCATTCAACTGCACAATTCAATGGGACAGTGTTAATACCATTCAACGCAGTGCAATATATACAGTGTTAAAACAGGAAAGTTGGACAGCGTTAAAACCACTGGATTATTAGACAGCGCATACCATTAGACAGCGCATTCAAACGTCCCACTCGTATACCCTGGAATCATATGAACACTTTACAATAATATTGAAACATGTGTAGCAATAATATAGTCCTCCAGCAACTTGCTGTGTTAAAAAATGGCTTGAACGGTGTGTTAGAAATGGCTTGAACGCGTTCAAAATCGAACCATAACGCATATCAGGAGCTGTTGGCGTATCTCTGTAGTGATACCATGTCAGGCCTCAGTATGGACAGATGTGCAGTGCTGCAGAGGCAGGTTATTTCAGAACAGAAGGGAATAAAGCAGAGGCAGAGGTCAGGTAACGCAGAACTGACATATATATAGAGACCACAAAACAAGTGGCTCAAATTGGAGCAGGACCAGCAATCGCTTGCTCTGATACCATGTTAAACACACATGGGAGCAAGAACAATAGGAAAGATAAATCACGTGAATTCATTTTTTTATTAACAGGAGATATACATTTATAGTACATTGTTGTGACCATTGGGATTCACATCCCAAGGTCTCTCGGATTCCTTTTGTCCATTCGGCTTCCACACTAACCCATTGAGGATTAGGTGTCTAACAAAACCAGATGGAGAATTCCAACCAGAGCCTCAGTGTATATTGCAAAAAAAGGTGTTCATACTCTGAAACCAAGCAATCGAGCAAGTTAAAGTGCAATGGAAGCAATTTGGTCCCGATGAAGCTACATGGGAAATGGCGCATCAGATATCGGCTATGTATCAGTCCTTGTTTGCCAGTTGAGGAAAACTAGCTTCAATATGGTGGTTTGGCATATGCTTTGATATGGTGTTTTGGTATATGCTTAGACATGGTGTTTGGTACATGTTTTGATAGATATATGATGTATATGTTTTTGGTATATATTTTTGGTGATGTTGCTATATGTACATATGCATATGGATGTAAATACCACCATGAGCTATGTTATAAAGCTCCACTATGCGGTATGGGTGTTATGTCATTATGATTATGTTATCATGATGTTATGATGTCATGTGGGTTGGCACTCAGCAAGATGATCATTGTAAATACCACAATGACCTTTGTTAAAAGTTCCATGAGCAGTATGTCCTCTTCCAGCAAGTTGCTATGGTATATGTGTGATTGAACAACGAGAACAGTGTCCCCCAAGGGGGAGGGTTCTGTAACAGCCCTTGTAAAAATTCAATGTAATAAAAGTTTAAAACAATAACCACGATTGATGGGACACTTATTCCAAGCTTAATGTTGGGCAGGACATCCTAGAGGGTGTTCATTTGGTTGTTTATGGCTAAGGAAATTAGCAAAGGAAATGGCTAAGGCTTTAAAAAGGCAAAATGGCATTTTTGGCACATTTATTTATGATAATAATGGAAATTAGTAGAAAAGGGAGGTGAAAGGTCACACATTGCATGTGAGGAGAAAAATGAAGGAAAATAATGGGAAATGAAGAAAATAGAGGCCTTATTCATAAAAAGGCTTCTGAGGATTAGTTGGTAACCTTTTGTCAATTGAGTTTTGGAGCTCTCTCATTATTCTCTCTCTCATACTCTTGGACACTTAGAGTTTTCTTGGAGCACTCTTGGTGGGTGTGACATACTTGGATTCTTGAAACAAGAAAGGCAAAGAAGGCAACAGGAAGCAAAGATGACGCAAGGAAAGGCAGGATCAAGCAATTATAGCAGGCTTCAGTGCAGGTATCAACTTGCATGTGTATTTTCCTTGCTAGATTTGGCATGCATGGTATTGCATGTGGTTCTTTGTTGTTGTGGCATGGGTTTTGCCAGGTGTAACAGTGTTTTCAACCTAGCCTTACCATTTCCAGATAACCATGGTGTGATCGAGTTCTCATGTTTTGGTTGAGCTAGATTGTCAGATGGATTCAAAGCTAAGTAGGTTGGATCTCTGAATGATAGATCACATGGCCTAGTGGTCCCTAAACCAGACTGTGGATCATGGTAAAGCCACTGGCCTGGTGACCCTTGAGCCAGACTATGTGTTGCGGTAAAGCCAGGATTGTGTTGCCTTGGTGGGCCTAGGAATCCTTGTCGATGAATGGCAGGGTATACGGTAAAGCCAAGAGGTGGGTTGATCTCTTTTGGGTCTATTAATCTTAGGTTTGGGATATGTTGTAAAGCCTGGACAGTGGGTCTCGATTTAGGGCCTAGTGATTCGAGTTTGGATTGCGGTAAAGCCTAAAAGACTAGGAGACAAGAAAATTCTTCACGGTGTAGGTGGAGAAATCCAATGGCATCCATGCATGTTTGGCCTAGTGATTCGATGGAGATCACGGTAAAGCTTGTTATGATGTGTTCATTGTGTTGGCCTAGTCATCCATGATGAATTATGGTAAAACCTAATTTTTGTTGATGGAGGTGAGGTGGTTTAGCCTCGGTATGCCCTTGATAGTTCTTTTGGTTTGAGTCCCACATTCATGCTTGGACTATGGCACAGGGGTGATTAGCTGAAGAGAGACTTGGCTTAACCAATCTATGGTCAAGCGGAATGTGGTAGTCCCATCTCCGATTGATTTATCGCATTCATTTATGAGAAATTCATTCCCTTGATTTTCATGTGTAAATGTATTGATGTATATGTGGATTTTGTGTAATGTCCCTTCCTAATAATTTTCCCAAGGTGAGGAGAAAATCAATTTTGGCAATTTTGTTATTTTTGGCTTTAGGAAAATTTGATGGGAGAACTTAGGAAAAAGGGGGTCGATGTGCTTTTAGTGGATTGTAGGGGCCACTCATCCACCCAAAAATACACACCCGATGAAGGCAATTCAAATTTCCTAAGTGGGGATCAAAATATTTAATGGGACCCACGAGGGGCCCAAGGGAGCAAGCATAAATTGGAGGAAGTGAGCAGTATTTGGGGCCTTTTGATCATTTGAGAATTTCATTGTTTCTTTGGTTGTTTAACTAAGTTACAAGTGTTGTTCAGCACAAGAGCTTCCCAAGGAGTGAAGCTCATCCCTCTCTTCAGTGGACTTCAAGTGCCACCCTAAGGGGGCTTCCATTGCCCACATCAAGTTGCCATTTCATGGAGGAGAATTTGCAACAAGATAGCCAGTTAAACACCTAGTTAGAACTGTTGATTAGAGAGACTGCATCATCTTTACTCAGGACTGCACAGTCACTAGGAGGGGGACTCTTGGTTGGAGGTTTAACTGGAGGATTTGGGAGCTGGGTTGTGGAGATATTATTGGGAGTCTGATTTGGAGAGGTTTCCAACCTTGTGGCAGCAAGTTACAACAATTTCAGCTATAGGAAGTGAGAACCAGCGTTGGAGGAGGGCCAATCCCCAAGGGGTTGATATTGGCAGGTCAGAACCAGGCAAAACGCTTTCTGGGTTTTTTGGGTTTTTGGAGAGGAGTACATCCCCAAAGTTGTAGAAATTTTTGGGTTGTTTTGAGGGGGTAAATCAAAGCCTGAAGTCAGCCAACAGAGCAGTTTTAATGGAACATCACAGTATTCTGGGTGCAGCACAGATTACAGTAGATGGGCACTTTTGTATCATCCACCTGAGGCTTGTAGCTTGCCTTGTGCAAGCCCAGGCGCACTCCTTCCATCTTCTATTGTACTCCAGCAATTATAATTAATAAAAATTGGCCAATTTGCTGTTCCAGGAAGAATTTCTGTTTACATGTGTGTTTACTAAGTAAATTTTTGTGTTGAAATTGTTGCATGCTATGTTGCCAGGAAACGTGGGTTCGGGGACGGGGACGTCATTTTCTAAAACAGGGTGCATGGGTTCGTCGGGGGTATATTATAATTTATATTATTTTATAAATTATAATATAAGTGAATTTGTATATTTTTCAACTTTAGACAAGAAAACTAAAATACTTATGATTTAAACTTTAAATATTTAAACATGCACATCATTGAACATTCAACATTTACAATGAAATTTCAAAATTTCTAGTGTTATATCAAGTGCAAATTGGAGTTTACATATTAATAAGAATCATGATATATGTCCATTGTCATTCGACATTCAAAATTTGCCTTAAGGCATTTCCAAGAAAAAACTAGGAAATTTTAAAATACTAAAATAAAAATAGCTAATAGTGAACAATGGCTTCCTCAAGCCATGTCATCAACATCACTCAGATCTTCAATTAGCATGCTCTCCAAGTAGGGATCACTCTCATCTTGAGGCTCTTTTTCATCCATAGCAACTAGAGGTAGCTCAATAAGGCCATCTGGTTGTATCTCCTCGCCCACACACATAGCGTCATTTGTGTATTGGCCCCATCTCTTGAAAGGACCCTCCTTGTAACCAAGATCTTTTTGAGATATGAGACAAAGTGTGCTATGAATGTACACTAAGTTCTCTGCCTTCTTTGAGCCCAACCTATTTCTCTTTACTGAATGGATAAAGGCATAAGTACTCAAATTCCTCTTGAAAGATGCAGAACTAGCTACTTGGAATATTAGGGGAAGCCCATTAAATTAATTAAAAATTTAAAAATAAAAACTAAAATGAACTCCAAATAACCCGATTTTGGGTTCCAAGTACCCATCATCAGGGTTCTTCGTACCTGTCAAGACAAAAGAACCCAATTTTTTTTAATGGAGAACCAAGTTCTTCATAGAAGAACCTGGTTCTTATGGGTTCTTCTCAAAAGCACCCGTACAAGAATCCGGTACTTGGGTTCGAGAACTCGGGACGGGTTCGAGAACCCCACCCCCGGGTTCGGGAACCCGTGCAACATAGGTTGCATGTCTTTGTTATCTCTGTAAATTTCTATTTTGGAATATTACAGTGGTATCAGAGCATGTTCTTGGCTAGAGTGGGGAACAAGAGCGGGTGATGTCACCGAGATACCAAGGACTGGTTTTCCAGAGAGGCTATGGTAGAAGTAGAGGTAGGGGTTGAGGTAGAGAAGAGGGGTCAGACCCATTTTCAGACACCGAAGTGGATAACATCAGAGGCCAGATGGAGAACCAGGAAGAGAACGAGCAGCCCAGAGAGAGGAACACGGACCAGGTCTTAGAGAAGCCACTAAGGGCCAACCAACAGATGATGAGGCAAGGGAAGTTGATGATGGACATGATGTAGTAGGTGATGGGCCTACAAATGGGTGGAAGGCCGGACTAAGAACCTAAAGGTGAAGGGGGTTCCAGAGCGAGAGGAGGCAGTCGTACCTATCAGCCTCCACACACCCCACAGCATAAGCAAGCTGACCGGCCCATAATGCCTCATTTTAGGGAGGAGGTTGAGCTAGAGAGAGCCAGACCCAGTTGCGGATTTGGTACATTTTGTCCCATCAAGCATTGATGAGTACAAGGGGTTGGATCCTCAAATCAAGAGGGTGATGTCTATTGGAGAATAAATCCACCTCAAGGAGAGGTGTTGATTTGGGGTAGCATCGGATGTGCTCTAGCCACAAAACTTGGTGGATAGACTAAGGCACATGAGATCTCCAATACCCAGAAAGGGTTTGGGCAGATTCTAAACAGTTTGGGAGATATTAAAATAATTAATATTTTTAATGTAATCCCTAAGTCTAAACATAGGGAAAATAAAATATTAATGTGAATTAATATAAAACTATGTTAGAATGGTCCAAAAGTCATACATCAAACTAGATCTAATTTTAGTCGTTGATTACGGACTTAATCTCGGCAGTTGATTTGTCAACGAGAAAAGTATAAGTGGAGGCTTGAGGGGCACTTGGAGAACACACAGAGGGAGACCAATCAGTTCAATTTCTGGAGCAGGGTTAGCTAAGAAATTGAACCAATGGTCTAGAGAGTAGTCAAAAGGCAGAGAGTATGGCATAGAGAGATGGGAGATCAGCGCAGTGGCAGAAAAGGCAGACACAGGGCCAAAGGGAGCCATGCAGAGGCAGCAGAGACTACACAGAGCCAGCAGGGCCTGCATCATCCATGCAGAGGATGCAGGAGTGACGCAAAAGGCCAGAGAGGTTACACAGAGGCTCAACAAGCTGACGCAGAGGGTTTCAGGTCACGCAAAGGTCAGTAGGGCTCAAGCTGGGTTCAAAAGAAGTGCTGAAGAATTTGTCTATCTGTGGGTAAGCCAGTTTGGCACCCTGTTGTACTAGAAAATTGCTGAATAATAAAATCCTCGCTTGCTGAACCGGTTTTCCCACATTGGGATTTTCCGGGGACACTAGTCCAAAATAACTGTGTCAATGTGTTGATTCTTGTGCATATGTTTGTTTTTGTATTATGGTGTGATATCTGCAACAGTATTTATTTTAATGTTTATTGAAGTAATTTCATGAATAACTTATGGTGGAATAAGTAGGAAAAGTAAATCAGTTGCTACAATGATAGAATTTTCACATGGTATTAGAGCAAGTAATTAGAGACAGAAATGGAAAATCAGTTATGGGTCAAGACCACAATGTAGAGGCATCGACCTCAATGGACTCACACAAATTTTCAGAAGATTGCACAAGAGAAAGAGATTTCGATTTCTCTATGTTGGCTTCCAGGCTAGAAGAAGAAGTGGCATGCATGACTAGTGTTGCATCATCAGAAGTATGGTATATAGATTGTGGAGCCTCGTGGCATATGATGGGAATCAGGGAGTGTTTCTCATAATATCAAGAAGAGAAGATGAATTTTCAGATCACCATGCAGAACAAGGCAAAGTGTACTCTAGTAGGGAAGGGTACCATAGCTTTTCAGACAGAATCGAGAGAGCGGTTCCGTGCCACAAATGTGCTGCAAGTACCAGGATTGGAGATGAACTTACTTTTCGTGTCACAACTACAAGGCAAAGGCTATGATATCTACTTCATCAAGGAAAAGGTATACGACATACGTCAAACACCTGAGCTGGAAAAAGAAAGTGCAGATCAGGATCAAAAGCAATTGGTTGTATAGATTACAACTAGAATCACCAATGGCACTAATAGGTAATCATGGGGGCAAGGACTTGAACGAACTATGGTACAGAAGGATGGGCCACTTGCACCATGGAGCTCTGAGAATTCTCAGGAACACTATAACAGGAGTTCCCGATCTGAGTATGGAACGAGATGATGTATGCAGGGGATGCGCTCTAGGAAAGTATGCCAAGGCGGCATTTCCTAAGAGCAAACACAGGGCCAAGAGTGTACTAGGATTAATACACTTAGATATCTGCGGACCTGTGTCCGTCAAAGCTCTCAATGGTGCCAAGTATTTCCTTACCTTCAATGATGACCACTTGAGGAAAACTTGGATTTATTTTCTGAAAACCAAAGATGAGGTTTTCTATCGATTCAAGGAGTTCAAGGCTCTTGTGGAGAATCTAACTGGGAAGAAACTAAAAGTTTTGCGCTCAGATAATGGTGGAGAATATGTCGATAAGGACTTCACTGATTATTGCGCTAAGGAGGGCATCAGAAGAGAGTGGACAACTCCCTACAATCCGGAGCAGAATGGGGTGGTAGAAAAAAAAAACAGGACAATTATAGAAGCAGCTAGGGCCATGTTGTATGATTAGGATATGCCAAAATTCTTGTGGGTGGAAGCATGCAACACAACTGTCTACGTTCAGAACAGGACTCCTCATCAGGCATTGGGCAAGATTACTCCAGAGAAATTCTTCACTAGGAAGACGCCTAAAGTCAGTCATTTCAGGATATTTGGGAGTTTAGCATATTGCCACATACCCGAAGAAAAGAGGAAAATGCTGGATCAAACTGCAGAAAAGGGATATCTGGTGGGATATAGCGAGAATGCTAAGGCATACATAATCTATCTTCCAGGGAGCAAGAAGGTAGTAGTACGACGAGATGTAAAGTTCATGGAGGACAGAGCTTTCAGAATATCTCGTGAAATGCCTTCCGAGGAGTAGTCGAAAGAGGATCCATTGGTCATGCCTCTTCAACCAATAGAAGTGAAGAATTCTTCCTCAGGTCAGGAAGATTCTCAGGATGAGGAGGAGGAGCGAACAGAAGCACCTGCTTGTAGAGAAAGAACTAGCAGGGAACTTCGTCAGATTTTGCATGATGCAGAGAACTTTATTAGTGAGCCAAGGAATAGTAAGAGGGAGCGAACGTCGAAAACAGCCAGACAGATATCAGGCATTAGTAGCTTAGGATGGAGAGCCTGCCAGTTTCAAGGAGGCAGCTCAGCATCAGGTGTGGCTAGATGGGATGGTAGAGGAGTATAACTCCATAATGGTGAACGATGTCTGGGAGGTGGTGTCAAGACCTCAAGACAGATTTATGGTAGGTTCAAGATGGATCTACAAGATCAAATATGTTGCGGACAACAGTGTTGAGAAATACAAGGCCAAGTTTGTGGCTAAGGGGTATGCTCAAAGGAAGGGATTGACTATGAGGAAACTTTTGCCCTGGTAGCTAGGTATACATCTATTAGGACCGTGATATCTCTTGCAGCCCAGATGGGATGGGAGATCCATCAGATGGATGTCAAGATGGCATTTCTGAATGGGGTAATAGAAGAAGAGGTATACATTGAACAACCAGAGGGCTTTGAAACTCATGAGAAGAAGTCTCATGTATGCAAATTGAAGAAAGCCTTGTATGGGCTAAAGCAGGCACCGAAAGCGTGGTATGGTCAAATATATGGCTACCTGCAAAAGATGGGGTTTGTCAAGAGCGACACGGATCCGAATCTCTACTATCTAGTCATAGAGAACAAGTCGCTTATCTTAGTATTATATGTGGATGATCTCTTTCTGACAGGATCATCCAGACTCATGAAGGACTGCAAGAAGAATCGGGCCACAGAGTTTGATATGAAGGTTGAGTGGATTTACTGATGCAAATTGGGTAGGAAGTTCAGTGGATCAGAAAAGTACCTCTAGGTACTGTTTCAACATTGGATAAGGAATGACCTCCTGGTGCAGTAGGAAACAAAAGTCCGTGGCTCTGAGTTCATCTAAGGCAGAATATATGGCAACAAGCACAACTTCGTGTGAGGCCATATGGCTTAGAAAACTGCTAGTGAACCTATTCAAAAGAAATATGGAGGCGACCAGGATCATGTGTGATAATTAGAGTTGCATCAAACTCTCTGAGAATCCATTGTTTCATGATAGGTCGAAGCATATTGATATCCGGCTTCACTTTGTCAGAGACTATGTCCAACGAGGAGTTGTACAGTTGAGCTACACTCCTACTAGAGAACAGGTAGCAGATATCCTCACCAAGGCCCTCGGAAAGTCAAAATTTGACTACTTCAAGGAAACGATGGGGATGGTAAATAACCCCTTTTAAAAGTAGAAATGAATGTGTTAGCAACATGAATGAAGAGGGAGTTGCAATGTAGATGCAGTGTTTGGAGAAAGGACCAATAGCAACACAGTTGCAGAGGGAGTTGTCATATAGATGCAGCAGTGGCAAAGCCATGGGCAGCAATACAGAATACAACAGTGCAGAGGATGTTGGGCAGGAAGGCTTAGCATCAACACAGGAACTAATGTCGAATGATCAGGGTGATGCTTAGTGAAGAGTATTGCCAGAGCACAGTCCTCGCTAAGAGGGAGTGTTGATTTGGGGTAGCATCGGATGTGCTCTAGCCACGAAACTTGGTGGAGAGGCTAAGGCACATGAGATCTCCAATACCCAGAAAGGGTTTGAGCAGATTCGAAACAGTTTGGGAGATATTAAAATAATTAATACTCTTAATGTAATCCTTAAGTCTAAACTTAGGGAAAATAAAATATTAATGTGAATTAATATGAAACTGTGTTAGAATGGTCCAAAAGTCATGGATCAAGCCAAATCTAATCTTAGCCATTGATTACGAACTTAATCTCGGTCGTTGATTTGTTAGCGAAAAAAGTATAAGAGGAGGCTTGAAGGGCACTTGGAGAACACACATGGGGAGACCAGTCAGTTCAATTTTTGGAGCGGGGTTAGCTAAGAAATTGAACCAGTGGTTTGGGGAGCAGTCAGGAGGTAGCAAGTATGGAACAGAGAGACAAGAGATCAGCACAGTGGCAGAAAAGGCAGACACATGACCAGAGGGAGCCAGGCAGAGGCAGCAAAGATTGCACAGAGCCAACAGGGTCTGCATCATCCATGCAGAGGCTGCAGGAGTTATGCAAAAGGCCAGAGGGGCTGCGCAGAGGCTCAACAAGCTGACGCAGAGGGTTTCATGTCACGCAGAGGTCAATAGGGCTTACGCTTGGTTCAGAAGAAGTGCTAAATAATTTTTCTATCTGTGGGTAAGCCAGTTTGGCACCCTGTTGTACTAGAAAATCGCTGAATAATAAAATCCTCCCTTGCTACACCAGTTTTCCCACATTGGGTTTTTCTGGGGACATTAGTCCAAAATAATTGTGTCAATGTGTTGATTCTTGTGCATATGTTTATTTCTATATTACGGTGTGATATCTGCAGCTATATTTATTTTAATGTTTACTGAAGTAATTTCATGAATAATTTAAAGTGAAATAAGTAGGAAAAGTAAATCAGTTGTTGCAGTGATAGAACTTTCACAAGAGGTGCGCTACTGGGGCTGGAGGCCACTATAGAGGAGGAGCATCCAACAAAGATGTGCAGAAGCTATTGGGAAAGATCACGCTCCCAAATTTTGATGGGTCAGCAAAGAGCTCAGCGAGGGCATGGATCCAGAAACTTGATACATACTTTCCCCTGAATCCCATGAGGGAAGTCGATGCCATACGCTTTGCAACCCCTCACTTGGAGGATGATGCCTAGTAGCGGTGGTATCATGGGTTGATCACGTTGGGGCACCTTTGCATCACCACTTATATGGAGTTCACTAGGAGATTGTTCGAGAGGTTTGAAAGGAAGGACCCGGAGCTACACTTCCAGGAGCTGGCCCACTTGAGACAAACTGGCAACACAGAGGTCTATATTAAAGAGTTCCAGAGACTTGCAGTGATGGTGACAGATATTTCGGAGGCACGGCTAATCATGTTGTTTGCGGAGGGGCTTGCTAAGCCTCTGCATGGTTGGGTGAGAGCTTACAAGCCCACATCACTACGTGATGCCATTTCTAGGACCCTAGACATGATTGATGCAGTGCCCAAGAACCCGGCTTTTGTTCCCACAAGACCCACAACTCCACCGGGGAACAGAGATGCGAGGCCATCACAGAGAGATGGAGGATGTAGCCAGTTGGATAATGACACCCAGAGGGACCTCAGGTGTAGGAGGTTGTGCTTCACGTGCCAGGAGCCTTGGGCACCAAGGCACAAGTGTACCAAGGGCAAAGCCCATTTCATCGAGTCGTTCTCGGATAGTGAGCTTCAGGAGGAGGAGGCCGAAGCAGGAGAGGAGTGGGGAGATGAGGGAGGGCCATCAACAGGTGGGCCACCACCACCACCACCTAGAGGAGGATCGTTTACCCCAACCGAGGGAGTCCTTGCTTCACTTCGGGGTGTGCCGAAGTATTTGACACTCAAGATCAAGGGGACTATACAGGGGCAACGTGTGTCAATCCTGGTTGACAGTGGGGCCATCCACAATTTTATTGATGCCCAGATGGTGGAGCATAGGGGCATCCAGACAGCTACATTTGAGGGGTTCTCAGTTTTGGTACCTAGAGACCAGACCACGCAGTGTACCAAGTATGTACCTAGGTTAACCTTGAAGATGGGGAACTACTCATTCACTGACCATTTCTTCGTGGTTGATATCCCAGACACCAATGTGGTGTTGAGTGTCCAGTGGTTGTATGTGTTTGGGAAGGTCATGACTGATTGGCAAAAACTCGAGATGGAGTTCCAGGGTCCGGAAGGGAAGCCGATAATACTAAGAGGCATGCACTCTTATCACCCTCAGGCAGGTTCATCCCACTAGATGGAGGCAGATTTGTGCCATGGAGATGTGGAGTTGGTCGTCGCGCTGCGGATTTCGGAGTTGGGGACAAAGACACAAGTCATACATCTAGATATACTAGCCCTGTTGGAGAAGCACTAGAGGGTTTTTGGGGATGTCCCACCAGGTAGACCGCCAGACTGTGGATTTGAGCAGAGGAGGGGATAAACGCAGTCATCACCACCCGTTATAGGCACCCAAAGGCATATAAGGATGAGATAGAGCGGGCCATTCAGGAGTTGTTCAGGTTGGGGCACATCAGGCCTAGCTCAAGTCCATTTGCTTCTTCCATGGTGCTGGTTAAAAAGAAATATGGGACGATGCACATGTGCATAGACTACTGGACTCGCAATAAAAAGACCTTGAAGAACAAGTAACCCATCCTGCACATAGATGAGCTAATGGACGAGCTTAGGGGAGCTAAATACTTCTCTAAGATAGATCTGCGCTCAAGGTACCACCAGATTTGCAGGAGGGAGCAAAATATCCCAAAAACTGCCTTTCACTGCCATTACAGACACTTTGAGTTCTTGGTGACGCCCTTTGGGCTAACCAATGCTCCAGCCACATTCTAGTCCTGTATGAATCACATGTTTCGTAGATAGTTGAGATTTTTTGTTCTAGTCTTCTTCGACGACATACTCATTTACAGCAGAACATGGCAGGAGCATCTTCAGCATTTGGAGGAGGTGCTCCGCATACTTGAGGAGCAGTCGCTGCATGAAAAGTTGTCCAAATGTGTGTTCGGGCTAACAGAGATGTTGTACTTAGGGCATGTGATTGGGGAGGTTGGAGTGAAGGTGCACCAGGAGAAGATTTAGGCAATTATAGATTGGCCCACACCTAGGAACATGATGGAGCTGAGGGATTTCCTAGGCATTTATACGTACTACCAGAGATTTGTGAGAGGGTTCTCATAGCTTGCAGCACCTCTTATGGATTTGACGAAGAGGGGAGCTTTTGTATGGATGCAGGTGGCAGAGGAGGCCTTCATGCGCCACAAGGGGGTCATGAGTAGTTGTCCGATCTTAGCCTTGCCGGATTTCACGTGGCCATTTGTGCTGGAGTGCGATGCGTCTAGCGAAGGGATTGGGGCCGTTTTGACATAATGGGGTCATCCTATTGCGTTTGAGAGCAGGAAATTGCAGCCTCACGAGTGGTTGTACTCTGTGTATGACAAGGAGATGTTGGCAGTGATGCATGTGCTGGCCAAATTCAGAGAGTATTTAGCGGGAAACTGATTCAAAGTGAAGATGCACCACAATAGTCTTTGATTCCTCCTTGAGTAGTAGTCCTTAGCTGAGAGGCAACAGAAATGGGTGAGTAAGCTCCAGGCTTATGACTTCGAGATAGAGTATGTGAAGGGAAAACACAACATGGTAGCTGATGCCCTCTCTAGGAGACCCGCAGCTCTATCTTTGATGGACGTCACAGAGGATTGGAAAGCTCAACTATTGGTTGAGTACTCCAAGGACAGACCGGCCTGTGACATTTTGGATGGCATGCACCGAGATGACCAGTTCCGGATTATGGACGATGTGATCTACAACAAGGACCGGATCTATTTAGTGTTGGGGTTTCATCTGAAGCAGAGGATCATGCAGGCAACCCACAATTCTCCACTAGCAAGGCACCCAAGTTTCCTCAAGACATACAATACCGTCAGGGAGAGGTTCTTCTAGAAGGGGCTTAAAGGGGATGTGCTGAAACACATGAGAGAGTGCGTGGATTGCTAGAGGAACAAAGTGGAGTTGAGTCACCCGGCCAAATTCTTATAGTCACTCCCCATTTTGAAGAGGAAATGGGAAAGCATATCCATGGATTTCATCACGGGACGTCCAGCAGCACAGGGGCAGCACTGCATCTATGTGGTGGCCAATAGATTGACAACAAAGTTCGCCCACTTATTTGCTATTTCATCGAGATCTTCAGCATCCCAGGCTATGTCACAGGGTTCGGCGAACCTGAAGCTTCAGGTTCGAAATTCGACAAACTTGAAAACAAAAATTTGAAGTTCGTACAGGTTCGCTGAACCTGAAATTCGAACCTCAAGTCGAACCCGAACCTCATCGAACTTCATCGAACCTAATCGAACCTCAACGAACCTCAACGCGAACTTAAACGAATTTTTTGAGGTTCGACGATTTTCTTGAAGGTTTGACGGTTTTATTTGGCTATTTAGAAGAAAAACCAGGGGCCGCATACCGCTTTTTAGCAACTCTTCCCGCCAAATAATTCTTTATAAACGATGGCTAGCTACCGTTTTGGCACACACTGTCGGTCCAGCACCAGAGGTTAAACTGTGGCCAACTGTGATCCAAAGAGAGCGCATAAAGACGACAGACAAACACTGCAAAGTAGAATTGGGCAAATCTCATAATGGACACCCATGATCCCATATGAAAGAGGGTCGAGGGAGTTTCATTGAACCTTTTTTGAAAATCCAACAAAGGGGCCACAAAGTTAATAAATCAAGCTTCATCATTCTATTATGAGCCACCCTAAAACTTAAGCCCTACTCCATTTACACATTTGATTAAATGACTTTGGCATGATATTTTTCAAAATTTCCAACGGTGTTAAGGACCTAATGGTGTTGAGGGAATTCTAATTTATTATCCATTGTACCATAGGTTATAAATGAAGGAAAGAGTAGAAAAAAAAATATGCAGTTTTATTTATGTAGTTTTAGAAGAAATTTGAAATTTATATTTTACAAAATTAAATTATATCATGAGTTATAATTGTATGATAGGTTTATTGTTAAAATAATTATTTCTCTAGAATTAAATTTTACTTTAAAATTAAATTAGCTTTATTTATGAGTTTTTGAAAATAAAAAATTAAACTTTACTTCCTAACTAAATTTTGTTTATTTAAAAGTTTTTGGAAAGTATTTGAAAATAAAGAATTTAAATATAAAGTGAATATGAATATTTAAAATTGTAATTAAATATAATTTAATGTTTATAAAAATTTAAAATTAAAATAATAATTATTTTTATATTAAAAAATATTCCTAATAATATTAAAATTGTATTATTCCATTAATATTTATAAAACTCATTAAGATAAAACTTTAAATATATAAAAATTAAGCTATTTAAAATTATATAATAAAATAAAAAAAATAAAAAAAATATTAACATAATAGTTATAAACGTAAAAATTTAATAGTAAATAAATTAAAATTTATCTCTATTTAAAATTGTGACTTAGTCATTATAATGTACTTATTCACTATAATGTAAAGGTATATATATTTTTTAATAGTTAAATTATTTTTATGAATGTTAAAATAATATGTTTTATAATTATAATAATTTATACTATATTCTATAATTATATTATCATGTATGTTTACTAATAAGAATTTGTAATTCATGTGTTTATGGATTGATTTTGAAATTTTCTATTATTTTGTCATATATAGATATATATAAATATATATATTATATATATTGAAAAATATGTATAGTTGAACCCAGTGTTGTGGGGGGCGCTCCCCCCCCCTCGCTCCCGCTCCCAATCCACGCTCTGGGCGGGAGGCGGGTCGGGAGCGCGCTCCCGATGAAAAAAATTGCGCTCCCTACCAATTTAGGGAGCGACATCGGGAGCGTCGCTCCCGTTGCTCCTGGAGCAATCGCTCCCGACCACTCCCGAGCGTTAAAAATTCTCTCCGGGAGCGAATAGACTCTGGCCGGGAGCGATCCGGGCAGAAAAAAAGCCACGGACGCGGACCCGTGCCAGAAAACACCTCTGCGGAAAAAGGCCATGGGATGGAGACAAACAAATAGGAATCAAAACTTGTCCAGCTGTGACAACAGCGGATAGAGCCAAATACATCAGGGAAGAGGAGGAAGAACAATACAAATCAAAAAAATCAAGGGGTCTCTTTGAACCAAGCTCACAATCACAAGCACAAAGAGCTCAGTCAACATCCTCCCAAGGCAGTGGATATGGAGGCACAGGGTCATCAAGTTTAAGGCGTAGAACCATATCAGATTTCCTTGATGAGGGGTGCAGGAATGATGTGGATTCAAAGGTTTACAGGTTTCTCTATGCATGTGGGATACCATTCAATGTTCTTCGCTCACCTTATTGGCACGAAATGGTTTCTGCCATAAATGATGCCCCTAAAGGATACAAGAGCCCTGGATATGACAAGGAAAGAACCATTGGACTTGATCATGAAAAAGCAAAAATATCACATTCTTTGAATAGAATGACAAGTTCTTGGACTGACCATGGGGTGTCCATTGTATCTGATGGATGGACAAATGTAAAAGGCAAGCCATTGATAAGTGTTCTTGCTGTGTCTATTAGTGGTGCCATCTTTCTAAATGCATATGATTACTCAGACAAGTTCAAGACCGGCATCAACATTGCAGAAGCATTACTTGAAACAATTGACCGTATTGGGCCATACAATGTCATCCAAGTCATCATTGATAATGCTCCTAATTGTAGGGCAGCGGGAGCAATTATTGAGGATAAATACCCCAACATATTTTGGTCTGGATGTTTGGTTCACACATTGAACCTTCTGATGCATGATGTTGTCAAGAACAAAAATGCACAATACCAATGGATTGGTGATTTGTACAAGAAAGGCAAACAAATGATAAAATTTATTACAAATCATACCAATACACATGGCATTTTCCGCAATCACTCGAGATTGGAGTTGTTGAAGATTGGGAAGACCAGATTTGGTAGCTATTACCTCACCTTCAGGCGCCTTTTGAAGGTAAGAGAGTCATTGGCTAGCATGGTATCAAGTCCACATTGGCAGGTATTAAAGGAAAGAGCTACAAATGCAGCTAACAGGCAAGATTTTGAACTAGTGGAGAACGCTGCTCTTGATGGTCAGTTTTGGACAAGTGTGAGGCAAGTGTTGGATTTCACCAAGCCCATTTATCACATGATTCGGTTTGCAGATACAGACAAACCAGTGATTGGCGAGGTGTATGAGCAGATGGATACCATGTTGGGGCAAATAAAAGATATTGTTCATAACAAAGATCCCGACTTGTACAAAATGATTCACGATTTTGTGTGTGTACGGTGGAATAAACTTAACCTTCCACTACATTGCTTGGCGTATATCCTTATGCCAAAACACTACTCTACATCTTGGTTGGGCCAACCTGCACCAGCGGGTGGGATTAGGACCAAACCCCATTTAGATGCAGAGGTAACTACTGGATATTTGCAAGCATTGGAAAAGTTGATACCTGACAGGGAGAAATATGCAGTTGTGCGCTTTGAAATAGGCAAATACTTCTGTGGCACTGGTTTGTTTGGTACCTTCCCTGCAATGGAAGACAGAGACAGATTTGATGCTCTCACATGGTGGGAAACATATGGCGGCCATGGAATTTTGCCAAAATTGTCAAAAAAAGTTCTATCACAGGTTGTGAATACTTCTTCTGCAGAGAAGTGTTGGAGCACCTACAGCTTCATACACAATGTGAAAAGAAACAGACTCAATGAAAACCGAGCAGAAAGCTTGGTTTATGTGCACTACAACTTGAGGTTGTTGAGTCATTACTGTGACCGAGCTTATGAGGATCCCACATATAAAATTTGGGACAATCACCCAGAGGATGACAATTTGGAGGATGGTATAGTGCATCTTGAAGAACTGGAAGAGGAACTTATAAGGGATGAAGATGAAGCAGCTGCAGCTACAGTAGCCATGCCACCTCCACCTCCACCATCTAGTAGCAGTGCTCGAGGTCCGAGCCTTATTCCTTTGATGTCGCCACCTCCATCTACACCCTCACATGGAGGTTCCAATTCTAGTCGTCGGTTTGTGCGGGAGACTCCTAGAAGACCACCACAACCTGCTTATACTCCTAGAGACTCTCGTGGCAAGGGCCACATGTAGATTTACAGTTTACTTGTCTTTTCTAGTTTCTATTAGTTTTCATAACTATTGAGTTTTGAGTCCTTGACTCTTGACTCTTTCATATCATAATGATATTTTTTGTAAACAATATATGACTGTGATTCTGTGACAATGAAAATTTGAAGTTTGAAGTTGGCAATTATAACTCATTGGTAATGATTGTGAATTATGAATATGATGCTTCGTGAAAGACTAAATAGTAAAGTTGTTTCATTTCATTTTATTATTCATGTTTCATTTTATAACATTTCATTTCATGTTAACAGTTAGAAGTTAGGACTTAGAAATATCTAAGATATTACTTCTTGTAATGGTTAACCGTTAAACTTAGCTTACAAGTACAACTTTGGTGATCAATGATGATAAATGTTATATATTGAATTTTCAATTTTAAAAGCTTGAAGTTGAAACTTTAAGATTGAATTTGATGAATCATGATTCACGAGACTCATTATGTTGTAGTTGCAATATGTATTTTACTAACTTGTGGACATAGTTGATGAAGATTATAATTTCTAGAATCTAGAATCTAGATGATTGATGTGATATGGTTCAATGATCAAAGATCAATCTATGTTTTTTTTTTTCTGTTTTTTATATCTAATTCATCATTCTACATGTTTTTGTTGACATATATGTATCAAAAATTTAAAAATTTAGAAAATATATATATTTTTAAAAAATCGCTCCCGGATTCGCTCCCAAACCGGGAGCTTCTGAAAATGGTCGCTCCCGCTCCCATTTTCACTTTTGCTCCCCGCTCCCGCTCTCGCTCCCAAGTAACACTGGTCAAACCTAATGTCGAACCTCATTCGAACCTGATCGGAAAATTCGAATTCGAATCGAACTTAATCATTGTCGAACTCGAATTTGAACTCGAACCGTGTGACATAGATCCCAGGTGGCTGAGTTGTTCTTTCAAGAGGTTTTCTGGTTGCATGGTCTCCCCAACACCATTATGAGTGACAGGGATAGCAAATTTATGGGGGTTTTTTGGCAGGAGGTGTTCCAGTCAGTAGGTACAGAACTTACAACCAGCACTAGCTATCATCCCCAAACCAACGGGCAGACAGAGATCGTGAACAAGTGGCTGGAAGGGTACCTGCGTAACTACGTGACTGGATAGCAGAGAGCATGGGTCAAGCGGCTACACCTCGCGGAGTTTTGCTACAACACGACTTATCACATGTCCATCGGTATGACCCCTTTCTAAGCACTTTATGGCTATGATGCACTTTCTTTTTCTGACATGGTGTTTGGAGATAGCAGGGCCCTCGGGGCAGAAGATTGGGTTCAAGAGAGCCAGGAGATTCTTCGAGCTCTCAAGAACAACTTGCAGGTGGCCCAGAATCAGCAAAAGGTCTATGCTAATAAACACAAGATGGAGAGACACTTTGAGGTAGGGGACATGGTCTACTTACTCCTACAACCATACAGGCAATCTTCACTCAAGCAGAAAGGGGCAAAAAAGCTTCACCCACGATTTTATGGGTCGTATAAGGTGGTCTGGAAGGGGGGAGAGGTGGCCTACGAATTAGAGCTACCTAAGGAGAGTCGGATTCACAATGTGTTCCATGTTTCATGCCTAAAAAAGGCATTGGGGCAGCATATCACAACAACGATTGAGTTGCCTCCCTTGGATGATGAGGGGCACATGGTTTTGACACCTTAGATAATATTGGAGACCCGAGAGATGAAGTTGAGGAACAGGTGATCCGGGAGTACCTGGTCAAATGGAAGGATTTTCCAGAAGAGGATGCCACATGGGAAAGTGAATATATCTTACAGCATCCAATTTTGCAGTTGCTTGGAGACAAGCAACATCCAGGAGGGGAGGACTGTAATGTCCCTTCCTAATAATTTTCCCAAGGTGAGGAGAAAATCAAACAATTTTGTTATTTTTGGCTTTAGGCAAATTTGATGGGAGAACTCAGGAGAAAGGGGGTTGATGTGCTTTTAATGCATTGTGGGGGCCACTTACCCACCCAAAAATACGCACCCCATGAAGCAAATTCGAATTTCCTAAGTGGGGATCGAAATATTTGATGGGACCCATGTGGGGCCCAAGGGAGCAAGCATAAATAGGAGGAAGTGAGTAGCATTTGGGGCCTTTTGATCATTTGAGAATTTCCACAAGAGCACAAAAGCGGAATTTGGGGCCTTTTGTTCAGCACAAGAGCTTCCCAAGGAGTGACGCTCATCCCTCTCTTCAGTGGACTTCAAGTGCCACCTTAGGAAGGCTTCTGTTGCCCACATCGAGCTGCCATTTCGTGGAGGAGAATTTGCAGCAAGATAGCCAGTAAACACTCAATTCGAACTGTTGATTGGAGAGACTGCGTCATCCTCCCTCAAGACTGCGCAATCACTAGAGGGAGACTCTTGGTTGGAGGTTTAACCGGAGGATTTGTGAGTTGGGTTATGGAGAGATTGAAGTCTGAATTGGGGAGGTTTCTAGTCTTGTGCCAACAAGTTACTATTGATTTGGGGTAGCATCGGATGTGCTCTAGCCACAAAATTTGGTGAAGAGGTTGGGGCACATGAGATCTCCAATGCCCAGAAAGGGTTTGGGCAAATTCTAAACAGTTCAGGAGATATTAAAGTAATTAATATTTTTAATGGAGTCCCTAAGTCTAAATTTAGGGAAATTAAAATATTAATGTGGATTAATATGAAACTGTGTTAGAATGGTCCAAAAGACATGGATCAAGCCAGATCTAATCTTAGCCATTGATTAGGGACTTAATCTCGGCTGTTGATATGTCAACGAGAAAAGTATAAGAGGGGGCTTGAGGGTCACTTAGAGAACACACCAGATGATTAATCATTCTATTCTCTAGAGCAGGGTTTGCTAAGAGAGATAGAATCAGTGATCGGAGTTGCAGCTAAGGGGCATTGAGTATAGAGAGACATAGCGGTAGAGATAGTGCCGAGAGAGCAGCGCAAGAGCCAGAGAGAGTGACGCAGTAGCAGCCAGCGCTCACGCAAGGCCACACAGAGGCAGCCAGGAGTTATGGAGTGCTTTAGAGAGGCCAGTGTTGCTGATGCAAAGGACCAGAAGGCTGACGCAGGGCCTCCTGAGGCTAACGCAGACCCATTTAGGGTGACGCAGGGCTAGCGTTGGGCAGAGAGAGGCTGATGCAATCTAGAAAGGAAAATGTTGGGGTTTCTAGGGCAGATTGGAGCTGAGGAGCTGCCAGAAGGTGTTTTCGGGGTTTTAGCCGGATATTTGCCTCAAACTGAGAGGTATTATTGCCAAGGAAATTCTCTATTTGGTAAGCCGGATTTGGCATCCAAATTGTACTCTGATATTGCCTAATAAGAAAACCCTCAGATAGTTGCACAGGTTTTCCCACATTGGGTTTTTCATGGGACATTGGTCCAAAAATAACGGTGTCATTTGGTGTGATTGTTTCTGTTTCCTTCAGTTGTCGATCTGTAATATGTTGAGCATGCACTAGTGTTTATTTTCAGTATTCACATTGTAAATAACTAGTTAAGTAACGGAACAAGTAGGTAGGAATAAATCAAATAAAGTGCATGGAGGGTTTCTAACTGGTAGACTTAGAAACTTCAACAGTTTCAGCTACAGGCAGTGAGAACTCGCATTGAAGGAGGGCCAATCCCAAGGGGTCGAAATTGGCAGGTCAGAAATTTTTGGGTTTTTAGAGAGGAGTACATCCCCAAAGTTGCCGAAATTTCTAGGTTGTCTTGAGGGGGTAACTCAAAGCCAAAAGTTAGCCAGCAGAGCAATTTTGAGGGAACAACGCAGGATTTTGGGTGTAGCAAAGATTACAACAGCTGGACACTATTGGGTAAGCCAGATTTGGCACTCAAATTGTACTCTGATATTGCCTAATAAGAAAACCCTCAGATAGTTGCACCTGTTTTCCCACATTGAGTTTTTCCTAGGACAATGGTCCAAAAATAACGGTGTCATTTGGTGTGATTGTTTTTGTTTCCTTCAGTTGTTGATCTATAATATGTTGAGCATGCACTAGTGTTTATTTTCAGTATTTACATTGTAAATAACTTGTTAAGTAATGAAACAAGTAGGTAGGAATAAATCAGATAAAGTGCACGAAGGGTTTCTAACTGGTAGACTTAGAAACTTAAACAATTTCAGCTGCAGGTAGTGAGAACCCGCGTTGAAGGAGGGTCAATCCCCAAGGGTCGAATTGGTAGGTCAGAAATTTCTAGGTTTTTGGAGAAGAGTACATCCCCAAAGTTGTCGAAATTTCTAGTTTGTTTTGAGGGGGTAACTCAAAGCCAAAAGTCAGCCAACAGAGTAGTTTTGAGGGAACAACGCAGTATTATGGGTGCAGCAAAGATTATAGCAGTTGGGCACTATTGTATTATCCACCTTAGGCTTGTAGCTTGCCTTGTGCAAGCCCAGGTTTACTCCTTCCATCTTCTATTGTACTCCAGCAATTATAATTAATAAAAATTGGCTAATTTGGTGTTTCGGGCAGAATTCCCATTTACATGTGTTTACTAAGTAAATATCTCTGTTGAAATTGTTGCATGTCTTTGTTACCGCTATAAATTTCTATTTTGGAATATTACATTTTGATGGTCGATATGTTTATGGTAATTGTGTTCCTATTATGATGGTTATATGTATATTTTATGACAACAGCTATGTATGGATCTCAGCATGTTTTACCTGTAAATGAATAGATAGTGTATTTATGGCCTAATAGATGATAATGCAACAAATGACATGAAGGAACAATGGTTCATAGCAATTCTCAGATAAGTATGCGATCCCTACACTTAATTATGTTGTTTACACCTAGAGGTTACATGTTGATGATATGTTTGACGAAATTTCTGGCATTGCTAGTAAGGGTTTGATAAAGGTCTTGTTTGACTTATTGCTTTTGCATCACTATTTCCCTATATTTTTACTAATCTCAAGCTATCACTCCATTCTGGGCAGTGGCTTGTACTCTGGGCCTGAAAAGCGGCTTAAATCTAGGGGTCGCTGGCACAAAACTGGCAATTTTGGTCTTTGGTCGCTAGCAGGCACGCCTGTGAGAGCAACTTTGGATTGCTGGTCACTCCCTTTCCATAGCATGAGAGCGACTATGGCAAAAGAGATCCAGATCAGCAGTGGGACCCAGGGACAGGTTGTCTGAGTGGTTGACTTTTCTCTTGAGCATTCTGTTGATGATGTTGGATGACTATGTGTGATGTTTTGTCAATTCCACTTCCTTAAGGTCACATAGGAGGTCAAATATGATCATAGTAGCCTCTCGTCTCATGCTTACCCCGGTTGGCATGGTCACTTGGGTAGATGTGGGATGAGGGTGTTACAGCATGTGGCTTGGAGCCTCCCCTTTGCCCCCACTTTGTTCCATCATTATTTCACATGATGCTTGCTAACTGATGGTGTACCATGGACTTGTCATTCCATTAAAGGTTGAAACCACCTAATAGGATCCTTCATTAACCTCTCTTGTCAAGGAATGTAACATTAGTAAATGTTCAAAACCCCATTTGGAAGGGCATGCCACTATGAAGTGTCCATTTCTTCCCTTCATTAGCAAGCTTATTTACTCAATTGCACTAATGAATTATTGTACTAGAAGGTGAGGAGACGCATTGGATCTTATACAAAATTGCAAATGGGTTTTCAACTTGGACTTGGTCTCCCTATACGGGATTTGAGCCCTCCAAAGGGTCATAATGGCACTTCTAGGGTGAGCGTTGAGACCTATGGTCATAAGCATTGTTTGCCATAACATGGGCTTCTTCAGCACTAGCACATTGCTTGTTTGTGCCACAATTGTATAGAGATGATGATGCACTTGGACCACATTGCCCAGTGGGCTACACATTGCACCCAACGCTTAGCAGTTGGTCCAAGGCCCAAAGGAGGTTTTGTTTTTTCCTAGGGAGACAGTGGAGGGCATGTGTCATCTTCTAGCCCTCATTGATGGAGCATCAACTTAATCTTGAGCCATTTGGAGACCCATTTGGAGCCCACAAGGCCCAATTTGGGCTTGGGAGATGTTTTGCAGCATTTGGTGGGCATCCCCCTCTTATTCATCACTTTTGAGGCCCTCACCCCCATTCTCAACACGTAAGGCCTCGGGCCTCAACGCTACCATTGGAGAGCACTTCACATGGGCTAAAGGAGGAATTAAATAATAATTAATGTTAAAGCTATCTTGGTTGGCTTGTAACCAAGGGTTTGTTACCTCATATTATTTTTACAATTTAGGGGCTTCTATATTAGAAATTCAAATTGATAGTCTTGTTTAAATAAGAGAGACTCACTCTCTTTTAAAACCATCATCAACTATTTGATTTTTGGCCTAGAGGAAAGAATACAGACATGCAATTTGTGGAGTAATTTTGGATGATTGGAAGAATTTTGATGTTTGTTTGACTTCGTTATCTCTCTTGGAGCTTCTTTTTGCAATGTTAATGGATGGATATGTTCTTCATTGTCCTGTAAGTGCTATTTAATGCTAAATTTCTGATTTTGAGTAATGTCTAACACATGGAATATATTTCTGATTTTGAGTAATGTCTAACACATGGAATTTATCTCATGGTTTTTAAGGTCACCTAATTAATGAAATATTGTTTAAGCATTGAAACCACTGGGAAATTTTGCATGTGTTACTCAAAGATAATGAAAGAATGAATGTTCCTAGGGGATTCATTGCATATGTAACCTTGAAACTCCATTAATGATTGTCAATGAAGTGCAAATATCTAGAAGTCGTTTTGTTGTTGCTTCACTAAGGGTAGCAAAATTCCTTCTCGGTCTCCTTGAAGAGTGAATTTCCTTCTCAAGCTTATCTTTGAATCCTATTATTCTAATTGCTAGGCAACGGTCCTAAATCCTTGGCGATCACTCTTAACTCAACGAATCATCTTTCTTTTCACCTATTTTTCCTTGTCCCCTTAAGGATAAGGACACCTCCCTAGGGCTTGATGTGAATTGCATGAGAAGAGCTTTTTCAAAACCATTTGGACAAGCTTCTAAGCTGGTGTTTCCTCTAGCTCTCGTCCAAATTTGAGGCAATTCCCACGGTGGATTGTCCACAAAATTTGATGCCCTCATCATTGCATCAAGAGGGAACCTTAGGTGTCAATCCTTCAACTTGGGGATTTCTTTGAAGGCTTGAGCTTTAGTACTTGTTAAAGTATATCAATCATAGTCTTTCCTCTTGACTACCTTGACCTTGGATGAACTCTTATCTGTTGATTTCTAATGTACCTTGGACAAGTGCTTTCCCATGGGTTAGTCTCTACCTAGGGATAAGTGTCCAAAATAATTATTTTCCTAAGTGTTACTTTATAAAGTGAAAGTGACTTTATAAGTGGTAAAGTCAATGTTAAATTATAAAGTGAAAAGTGACTTTAGACATAAAGTACAATGTGGGTACTTTATTTAATGGGTGAGTTAAAAAATAGAAAGTGAGAATTAAATGCACATTTATTCTCACCCTTGATCTAAATGAATCTGAGCCATTATATCTTAGAGTTGCCCAAAATTCATTTAGGGAAACAAAAAGAGGAAATGAAAAGAGAGACTGCATTCATTCTTCATGAGCAGATTGGAGAAAGGAGGCTAAGAGTTGGAGAAAAGTTCTGAAGGAGAAATTTGCTGCAGCAAGTTGGAGTGATTTCTAGGCAAAGCTAGGCATGGAAATCAAGGCATAAAAGATAGCAAAAGGTACAGTACGAACATTGAATGTTGTGATTTGCATGTTGTTCAAGAGAAGTTTTGAAAAAAAAATAGAAAAAAAATTTGTACAGTGGTACAAAAATGTGTACAGCCCATATGGATTCCATACAATACAGTTCGTACAATCATCTCCGTACAGTACATATTTTCAGCTTCAAGAGGGCAGAAAAATCGTGGCAAAGTGGCACGGTTTTCAAGGAGTTTTGGGCTGAAGAGATAAGTTGTATTTGGTTGTTTTGTTTTGTCTGCAAATGTATTTTTCCTAAACTTGAAAGATAAATAAATTTGAAAATCTCTCTTACAGGTTTTCCTCGGAGAAGATTGAAGGGGTTTTGCTTGGGTCAAAGTTGACCAAAAATCTGTGTATTTTTATGTGTCATTGGACTAGGTATGTCCATATTTATTTTCAGCATGTGTTGACAATCCCATGTGTTTAAATCTAAAAATTTCACTTCCAGAATCCTATATGTTGAATGTATGTTTAAGGGAAAAGGCATTTAACTGAATGAGAGTGATAAGGTGAAATTAAAACCGGGTTGGGATTGCAGAAAACTTTTTTTTTAGTCATCAAATTTCAACATGGTATCAGAGCTACAGGCTGAAAATTGCAGTTTGAACAGCAGATGATAGTTTGGGACAGCAAACAGTGGTTTGGACAACAAACTGAATTTTTGGACAGCAAACTGATATTTTGGGACAGCAAGGTGAAATTTCACACAAACTAAACTTTTGGGACAACAATGTGTGCTGGAAAGTTCATTTCTCCATTTTCTTGGTTTTGTAAATTTTGGACAGCAGTCATGGCTATGTTCTTAAGAATAGAGGACAAACTGGATGGGATATCCAACTATGCCATTTGGAACGACAAAATTTAGACAGTGTTTGAGGAGGCAATAGTTTGGGACATAGTACGGCAAATGGTTGTACCTCCTACTGCTGCAGATGAACTTGCTGAATTCACAAAAAATAATGCAAAGACAAAAAGGATTTTGATGGACAGTCTGTAGGATCATGTGGTTCCTCAGGTGAGAGGAAACACATATGCATATCAGATGTGGATAGCTCTAACCACTCTCTATCAAAGTACCAATGAGAGCAAGAAGATGGTACTCAAAGAACAATTGAAGAACATCAGGATGACAAAAGCTGAAAGTGTAGTTTATTATCTTGGTAGGGTCAAACATGTATGTGATGATTTGACTACTATTGGTGAGGCAGTTACACCCACAGAGATAGTCAGGATAGTGGTAACGGGACTTCCTAAGTCTTGGGAGGTCTTTGGAGATGTTGTTACCTCTAGGGAGAATCTTCCCAATTGGGACAAATTCTGGGATGATTGTGTGCAGCATTAGATAGGGAAGACTGGCAGTGGTGGGGTGAAGATCGCAGATGAGGAGGATGTAGCCTTGACAGCCAGGGGGAAGAACAAAGGCAAGGCCAAGAAAGGGACCTCATCATATGGGGCTAAGGGAAAGGAGAAGAAGAAGAAAGATATGGATATATCCAAAGTCAAATGTTGGGCATGTCAAAAGATGGGAGACTATGCTGCTATGTGCCCTGAGAGGAAGAACAAGGGGAAGAAGGGTTCTACAACTTCAGCAGAGGTGGAGCAATTTGCTTCATAGTTTGACCAGGACTTTGCATTTATTACTTCTACATCTAGTAGGAGTACAACATCCAATGTGTCATACATAGACAGCGAGGTTTCCCGCCATAGAACAAGTGCATGAAAGTTCTTTTCAGAGCTTGCAAAGAGGACACTTGATATTGAGATCGTACTATGAAATGACCGCATTGTGAGTTGTTGTTGGTGTAGGGACTGTGACCTTTGAGAGGGAGCCTTTGCCTCCTTTGAAGGTCATGGATGTTTTGTATGTTCTGAGGATGAGGAAGGACTTGATTTCAGTGTCTGCTATGGAGGAGAAGTGGTTTGACATCACTTTATCATGAGGGCAGGTATTGATGCTTCCCAGGGGAGCTTCCATCACTTTGGCCAAAGTGATTGGAGTCCACTCTGGAAAACTATATAGGTTCAGTTTTCAGTCGACAAGAGCATTGGTGAGTAGCACATCTGGTAGCACTCACACTAGTACCACCAGTAGTAGAGACTTGTGCGAGTTATGGCACCGGAGGATGGCGCACATGCATCATGGAGCTCTGAGAGTACTGAGGGAGATCACTACTAGAGTTCCTAATTTCAATGTCGAGCATTATGAGGTCTACAGAGGGTGTGCTTTGGGCAAGTACACCAAGTTACCATTCCCAGCAAGCAACAGCAGATCTACAAGTATACTAGACTTGATTCGTATTGATGTTAGTGGTTGTATGTCTCATGCGCCTTTGGGTGGTTCTGAGTATTATGTTACATTCATTGATGACTACTCTAGGAGGAATTGGATATATTTCCTGAAGACCAAGGGTGAGGTCTTCAGTCGCTTTAAAGATTTCAAAGCTCTTGTGGAAAAGCAGACAGGTAGGAAGATTAGGGTATTGAGGTCAGACAATGGTGGTGCATACATCAATTGTGGGTTTTCTAACTTTTGTGCACAAAGAGGACATTAGGAGAGAGTTCATGGTTCCTTACAAACCCCACCAGAATGGGGTGTCTGAAAGGAAGAACAGAGCTATGTTTAGCGCTGCTAGAGCGATGATTCATGATCAAGGGTTGCCTTTGTTTTTGTGGGTTGAGGCCTGCAATACTGTTGTTTATCTTCATAACAGGAGTCCTCAGAGTATTGGGGAATATGACTCTGGAGGAGGCTTTCACTGGAGAGAAGCCTCAGTGACATCTTCATATCTTTGGATGTCTCACATAATCTTATATCCCCAAGGAGCAGAGGACACTGCCAGAACCCATGGTAGAGAAGGGTATCTTTATGGGTTATAGCAAGACTTCAAAGGTCTATCGGATCTTCATTCCTTCTAAACAGAGAGTGGTGATTAGGAGGGATATGAAGTTAGAGGAGGAGAGGGCCTATCGGAGATCACAGGAGTATGATAAGAGAGAATCACAAACTTCTCCTCAGTATGGAGGTCAAGTACATGGAGCAAGACCTCAGGTTTCTAGATCAACTGGTATAAGAGGTACTTCAGTGTCAGTGACATCTAGGGCACTAGTGGCGAGTTCACCAAGCACTTCTTTAGGGAGTCCACTGATACAAAGTTCACATGGCACTTCAGCTGACACAGGTACAGGTGCCAATAAAGGTTCTTCGAGGACAAGTGCTGGTATAGGCACACCAGGGTCAGTTGGCAAACCTTCAGCTTCACCAGACTGGGGGGCAGACGATGAGGTTCCCTATGGGGAAGATTCTTCAAGGAAGAGTAAGCCCAGGTGTGTTCAAGACACCTTGAAGGAAGCAGAGTCCGTTGGTCCTCCGAAGAGGGTGAACAGGGAGAGTGTGCCACCTGAGCGGTTTTGCAGTTATGTAGCCAAGGCTACCAGCATTGTTGACTCTGAACCTACTAGCTATGAGGAGGCTACCACCCAGGAGGTATGGAGAGAGGTTATGGTGGAGGAGTATGCCCCTATCATTAAGAACAATGTCGAGGAAGTGGTGCCTAGGCATGACGGCAAGTCAGTTGTGATTTCCAGGTGGCTCTACAAGATCAAGCATGTTGTGAATGGTAGCATTCAGAAGTTCAAGGCGAGGTTTGTGGCTAGAGGATTCTCACAGATAGGGGAATTGACTATGATGAGACCTTCGCTCCCGTAACTTGGTACACTTCTATCCGGTCCCTTATTTCTATTGTTGCAGAAATAGGTTAGCAGATCCATTAGATGGATGTGAAGACCGCAATTCTGAACGGAGTCATAGAGGAGAAGGTGTATGTTGAGCAACCACAAGGCTTTCAGGTACTTGGGCGGGAGATCCATTTATGCCGGTTGAGGTGAGCACTCTACGAACTTAAGCAAGCTCTGAGAGCTTGGTATTCAAGGATTGATACTTGCTTGCAGCAGATGGGTTTCACGAAGAGTGATGCAAATCCGAACCTATACTACATTGTTGTAGGGGATGATCTGCTCATTCTTGTGTTGTATGTTGATGACTTGTTCATTACTGGGGCAGAGACACTGATTAGTGGTTGCAAGGAGGATCTTGCTATGGAGTTCTAAATGAAGGACATTGGGTTGATGCATTACTTTTTGGGGCTTGAGGTGTGGCAAGTGGAGGGGAATATTTTTCTGGGGTAGGGGCAGTACGTTGTGGATGTGTTGAGTAGATTTCACATGGCAAATTGTAGAACCATGTCTACACCTATGATCACCAACTGGAAGAAGCTTCATGCTTCAGATTCTAGTTTGGTGGATCCCACATTGTATAGGCAGCTTATTGGGTCCTTGATGTATCTGGTCAACACTAGGCTAGATATATGCTTTGCAGTGAACACACTTAGCCCGTTCATAGTTGAGCCTAGGAAGGTGCACTGGGGACTGTTGATTATGGTATGGACTATAGGCGGGGAGATGGAGTGAGGTTGATAGGTTACACAGATTCAGATTGGGCAGGTTGTGCTTTTGACAGGTCAAAACACATTGTCATCAGATATCATTTCATCAAGGACTATGTTCAGAAGGGGGCAATGAAGCTAGAGTATATATCAATAGATGTGCAAGTGATCGATGTTCTCACGAAGTTCTTGCCAAGAGGAAAGCATGTCCATTTCAAGGACAAAATGGGTGTGGAGAGAAACACTTTCCTCTGTAAGAGGGAGTGTTGATTTTTAATGTACCTTAGACAAGTGGTTTCCCATGGGTTAGTCTCTACCTAGGGAAAAGTGTCCAAAATAATTCTTTTCCTAAGTGTGACTTTATAAAGTGAAAGCAACTTTATTAGTAAAGTCAATGTTAAATTATAAAGTGAAAAGTGACTTTAGACATAAAGTACAATGTGGGTAATTTATTTAATGGGTGAGTTAAAAAATAGAAAGTGAGAATTAAATGCACATTTATTCTCATCCCTTGATCTAAATGAATCTAAGCCATTAGATCTTAGGGTTGCCCAAAAGTCATTTAGGGAAACAAAAGGGGGAAAAGAAAAGAGACATTGTATTCATTCTTCATGAGCAGATTGGAGAAAGGAGGCTGAAAGCTGGAGAAAAGTTCTGAAGGAGAAATTTGTTGTAGCACGCTGAAGGAGTGATTTTTGTGGCAAAGTTGGGCATGGAAATCAAGGCATAGAAGACAGCAGAAGGTACAATACGAAAAGCATTGAATATTGTGCGTTGCACGTCATTCGAGATACGTTTTGAAAAAAACCGTACAACAGTACGAAGATCCATACAATCCATATGGAGTTCGTACAATACAGTCGTATACGTACAGTACATATTTTCTGCTTCAAGTGGGCACAGAAATCGAGACAAAGTGGGCACGATTTTCAAGGAGTTTTGGGTTGAAGAAATAAGTTGTATTTTGCTGTTTTGTTTTGTCTATAGATGTATTGTTCCTGAACTTGAAAGATAAATAAATTTGAAAAGCTCTCTAACAGGGTTTCCCCGGAGAAGATTGAAGGGGTTTTGCCTCGGTCTAAGTTGACCAAAACTCTGTGTATTTTTATGTGTTTTTGGTCTAGTTATGTCCATATTTATTTTCAGTGTGTGTTGATAGTCCCATGTGTTTTAATCTAAAAATTTCATTTCCAGAATTCAATATGTTGAATATATGTTTATGGGAAAGGGCATTTAGCTGAATGGGAGTGATAAGGTGAAATTAAAACCGGGTTGGGATTGCAGAAAACCTTTTTTTAGTCATCAAATTTCAACATTATCTCGTCAGATATTTCAACCCTAGGTCTTGGGTAGTCTTCCTCTCAAGCGGTTTTTCTTGGAAAGTCCTCCTAGCTTCTCCCAAAGCTCACACTTTCATTGAATCTTTCCATTGAATGAGCCACCTTGGCTCACTTCAAACCTATCCTAGACACATCCATCATCAGTGAGGAATACTAGGACTCCTCCCATCAGTGAAAATCCAAGAAGAGAAGAGGAGGTGACTTAGGTTGAGGTGACAGTGGGCCTTTGTCCCAAGGTGTTGTTGTGCCCTCTAGACTTTGCCTCTTCACAAGGCCTGCTAGTTTGTGCAACAAACATACCCTTATTATTTTTAACAAATGTAAAATTCACCAAGAGTATTGTCTTTTACATATCATACAATGGGTAATGCATGCAATAATGAAATCTAGCTTCCACACAATTGATATTCAATAAATTAGGGCACAATAGAAAAACATTATATGATCAATTTATTCCATACATTAGACATAAAATAGAAAATTTTCAATAATAAAGAACTTACAAGATAATATGCATATATAATCCAATCATTGATCCGAGGAAACTTCTCTAAAGACAAGAATATAGCTCCAATACCAAAAATGCTCCATCGATCACATCTCTCCAAAGGTACAAGAAAGCTAAAATTCTTCAAGAGAGACTGAATTGTCACAAGTTATGATGATGAAAATGAAAAGTCATCTCCTCTATTTATATGAGGAGTTCCAATTTAGCCTAAAAGCCCCCTAATGACAAGTTAAATCACAACCATCCCTTTGGTTACAATCCAACCCACTAGCTCTCAACATAAATGCTAATAAAAGCCCACATGTGTGAGTTACGAAGCCTCTAGAGCTGACGCCATCCATAAAGTGAGCTCCAAATGCCAAGTGTTGATGCCACAATGTGCCAAGCGTGATGTAGTAGCATCTAAAAATCATCATATGAGGGTTGGCCCTCAAATTTCCATTAATGGCTCTATGTGGTCCCCAAAATCCAATTGGAGAACCACAAAGTAGTCTCCTAGGTCTCCAACTATGAAAAAGTGTCCAACTTCACTTCAACATTGAGGGATTTCCAAGTGCTACTAGCCCTCCCAAGTCTCTAAAGGTGACACCATCCTCCATCTAGGCCCTAAATTACCTGTCATCCCTCATATGGTGCTAAGGCCAACCTAAGGGCATGCTAGGTTCAGGTGTGTCATCTTGAAGAATCATCAAATGTAGTGCAAAGTGGCAGAACATCATAGGCGCAGTAGGTACCCAGGGTCAAGTGTGATGCGCTACTGCTACTCAGAGACCGAAGGCTCTCAACGCTTCACATATGGGTGCAAATATACTTCTCTAATGTCTAGGGTACCTATGGTAAGGTGCCTAGGACATGTGTTGCTGAACCACCTGGTAATCACAACATAAAGTCAAGTGAAAGCAACCAATCAGTAGGGACAATAATCATTATTGCATCGAAGTGAACCAAGCTTGAAAATAAAGGGCTATTTAATACTTCAAATCACTATTTTCAAAACCAGCTGGCTCGGAACTGATGCGACCGAGTTGGTCCGACTAGGCCAAAAGGTATTGACTCGGCCTTGGATTTGGTTCGGTCGGTTGGGTTAATACCGAACTGGCCAAGTTGTCTAACAACTCGGTCGGCTTGGTATTAACCCGGTCGGCTCGGTCAAGCCAACATTAACCCAGTCGGGTTAGAAAAAGAGGCCCACGCTACAGAATCCAGATGAATTGTCTGGAATAACTTAAGTATCATCAATCAAAAGATTCAATGTTCTTTCGAAAACTGAATTCACTGTAACATTTTAACAAGAAAACAAACATTCTGATTATTGACTATTTGAATCACAAATGATAGACTAGGAGCCTACAGATTCAGAAATTGAATCCCATAGAAAACTGAGTTTCACCTTGCAAAATGTATAGTTTCTAAAACACAACTCAGAGTATGCACATCACCAAACCCCACTGACCTCACAAAGACCACGCCCTTTCACATCTCCTCTTTTGAAAAGTATTGACACAAAGGTGTCAATTTTAAGCCTAAAGGAAATTTAGAGACAAACATAATTACAGTAATAGAAGAACCTCTCTGTTCGATGAAGTAAAAATTAATATAATTATAAATCCAATAATTTGTTCATTTTCTCCTTCTTCTCACCAAACCTTCTACAATAGTTGTTCTGATCCATGAAATATCATCAGCAATGCCTAAGTTTTATAGAATAATGTGGCATCCACTCCTCTGATGCATCATGCAATATGCACAGTTTATGTCCCATGCACAGGAATGTTTTTCTCCATGCATCCTCCTTTTCCTCCAAAACAAAATTCAAGGATTAACCAGACATCCAAAATAGAGCACGGAGATTAAGGGTAAGTTAATAATGCCACTTGAAGTGGATGAACAGACTGACACTACTTAATAAAAAAAAAGGCAATTTCATCCTTACTGTGCAAATTTTTGGATTGAATTTTCTGTGTTCTAATAATCAAAATATCTTTCATCATTTGTTATGTGTTTTTGTTTTGATCTCAATTCTCTATATCGTCATCATGTATGTATTGGACAGTGCATTGGGTGCCATTTTGATATAATGGATATATACATGAGCCTGCTTTGATCATATGTTGTCTTCTATCTATATTCTAATGCTATGTGTTTGGAAACATGAATGAAAATCTTTAAAATTATGTTTTTTTTATAAAAAATTAAATATTTAATGTATTTTTTCCAACGACCGAGTCATTGAAATCGAGTCGGCCGAGTTGATACCGAGTCGGAGTCGGAGTCGACCCTCGACCGAGTCAGTGTCGGACTTGGAGTTTTAAAACATTGCTTCAAATAGGGATTCTCTTAAAAAATCAGGGCCTTGAGTTCGCATTGTTGTTTCCTCCCTAAGTTGGAGGTGCTAAAAGACGACCCTATTAGGTGTTTCCAAACCTATGGGGATGTAACATTTCTTTAGTCTACCCTTCAATTGATAGGTGTTAGTGAATAATAATGATGGTACAAAGGGATGAAGACTTCATGGTCAAGTGTCATGGTCAAAGTGTCTAGCAAGATGGGGATCCACATCCTAAGTGTATAAATGTGAGGAGGGAGCAATTATGGATGCATGAGTTACCAACTCAGCCTTTGCTTCTCCACCCCTCCTGTATGCCTTTTACTTTTGCTTTATTTTTTCCTTTTATTACTGCTTATAGCTCAAAGGGTTAGAGCTTGCTTTGAATGATGTACAACAATTGTATTACCCCTTAAGGATGAGCCATTTCATTGTTCGTCAGGGTTGGGACATGCAAGGGTTCATTTTCATGATGTAATAGAGAAACGTGTGATTAAGAACCGGGTGATAGCCAAAATGAGTGAGGTAGAGCTCATTCTGGGCTTTTTCCCATGTGCTACTTTGTATGTCTTGGTCATATTTTTCATTTTGATATTCTTTGTTTTGTTTTGTTTTGTGGCCATGATATGCTCTTTCTTTTTCTTTTAGTTGCATCAACCTCCCAGGGTAAAGTTTGCATGCCCTACCCAAGTATGAGGATGCATGGGTGTCAAATCCTAGAGAAACAATGGTGAGTTTAACTCAAAGAATGGATGTGAGATAAGAGCTTGTAATGTATGATGGAAAGTGAGAAGTATGGAATAGGAATAGATGAAACTACGTTATCTCAATCAGGGCTTCCCAGGTAATGCCCTCCTATAGCCATTGGGCCATTAGGGGAGGTCCCCATTGGACTCGGATCAAAGATTAACCCCCCTATTTAAGGTTAGAGAACAAGATCACAGTCAAAATCCCTCCTTGTTCCAAGTCACCCCATAATCCATATCAAATAGCCAAATACAAACAAGCATAAGCTCTTGATTGCAAAATGAATAAAGTACCTTTTGATCGGAAGCCCGCCTTCGTCCATTTGCTCATGCCTAATGGGTGAGAAGCATCTGGCTGATGCAGGTGGTAGAGATGTAATGGCACGTCGTCAGCAAGTGGCGGTTGTCAGGGGCTGCATGGCTCCCTGCCTGGATGTAAAGAATGGGAGAAAAGTTCTCCTATAGGGTTACCCATTTTGGTGGGTAACAGGGATATTGTGCCAATGAGATGTAGAAGAGGCATTCATGGAGGTAAAATCAATTTTTGCATCATTGATAGGTGTGCTCAAATTTTCAGTCAACATTGACTCTAATCTCGTAAACAAGTCCATGCTCAAAAATATGGTTGGTAACTTGACATGTTTTGCAACAAGTAGGCCAGCTATCTTTCATGCAATTAGTGATGTCTCTCACTTTGTGTTAGTTTTAAAAGTTCATTTTTGGAATCTTATTGAAAGGGAGATGTGGTGTATATAGGAGGGAACAGGATGTGAGACTGCTAACAGAAGAATACAGAGTTTTCCAACTGATTGTGTTCTGTTTAGAAGCAAAGGTTAATTTGCATGCAAAGCAACATCACACGTAATGCAGAGGGTACATCAACACAACAAGGCATGGAAGTTGGGAGATAAGTATTAATATATTTGAGATTAAATATGTTTTTAACTTATTAAGATATATTGACAAGCCGAATGCCCCTTTTTAACTACGTTCACTCTTCCAATTGGAGGCATGCAGATGTGAAATTGTGGAAAAGAGTGTAGATTTTCCAACAGATTGGCTTCCATTATCATCAAGGGTTCATTTTCATGATGTAATAGAGAAATGTGTGATCAGGAACTGGGTGATAGCCAAAACGAGTGAGGTAGAGTTCATTCTGGGCTTTTTCCCATGTGCTAATTTGTATGTCTTGGTCATCTTTTGCATTTTGATATTCTTTGTTTTGTTTTGTTTTGTGGCCATGATATGCTCTTTCTTTTTCTTTTAGTTGCATCAACCTCCCAGGGCAAAGTTTTCATGCCCTACCCAAGTATGAGGATGCATGGGTGCCAAATCCTAGAGAAACAATGGTGAGTTGAACTCAAAGAATGGATGTGAGATAAGAGCTTGTAATGTATGATGGAAAGTGGGTGGAATAGGAATAGATGAAACTACATTATCTCAATCAGGGCTTCCCAGGAAGTGCCCTCCTACAACCATTGGGCCATTAGGGGAGGTCCCCATTGGACTTGGATCGAAGATTAACCCCCCTATTTAAGGTGAGAGAACAAGATCACGGTCAAAATCCCTCCTTGCTCCAAGTCACCCCATAATCCATATCAAATGGCCAAATACAAACAAGCATAAGCTCTTGATTGCAAAATGAATAAAGTATCTTTTGATCGGAAGCCCGCCTTCATTCATTTGCTCATGCCAGATGGGTGAGAAGCATATGGCTGATGCAGGTGGCAAAGATGTAATGGCACGTCGTCAGCAAGTGGCAGTTGTCAGGGGCTGCATGGCTGCCTGCCTGGATGTAAAGAATGGGAGAAAAGTTCTCCTATAGGGTTATCCATTTTGGTGGGTAACAGGGATATTGTGCCAATGAGATGTAGAAGAGGCATTCATGGAGGTAAAATCAATTTTGCATCATTGATAGGTGTGCTCAAATTTTCAATCAACATTGACTCTAATCTGGTAAACAAGTCCATGCTCAAACATATGGTTGGTAACTTGACATGTTTTGCAACAAGTAGGCCAGCTATCTTTCATGCAATCAGTGATGTCTCTCACTTTGTGTTAGTTTTAAAAGTTCATTTTTGGAATCTTATTGAAAGGGAGATGTGGTGTATATAGGAGGGAACAGAATGTGAGACTGCTGACAGAAGAATACAAAGTTTTCCAACTGATTGTGTTCTGTTCAGAAGCAAAAGCTAATTTGCATGCAAAGCAACATCACACGTAATGGAGAGGGTACATCAGCACAACAAGGCATGGAAGTTGAGAGATAAGTATTAATATATTTGAGATTAAATATGTTTTCAATTTATTAAGGTATATTGACAAGACAAATGCCCCTTTTTAACCTATGTTCACTCTTCCAATTGGAGGCATGCAGATGTGAAATTGTGGAAAAGAGTGTAGATTTTCCAACAGATTGACTTCCATTATCATCAAGGGTTCATTTTCATGATGTAATAGAGAAACATGTGATCAGGAACCGGGTGATAGCCAAAATGAGTGAAGTAGAGCTCATTCTGGGCTTTTTCCCATGTGTTAATTTGTATGTCTTGGTCATCTTTTGCCTTTTGATATTCTTTGTTTTGTTTTGTTTTGTGGCCATGATATGCTCTTTCTTTTCCTTTTAGTTGCATCAACCTCCCAGGGTAAAGTTTTCATGCCCTACCCAAGTATGAGGATGCATGGGTGCCAAATCCTAGAGAAACAATGGTGAGTTGAACTCAAAGAATGGATGTGAGATAAGAGCTTGTAATGTATGATGGAAAGCGGGAAGTATGGAATAGGAATAGACGAAACTACGTTATCTCAATCAAGGCTTCCCAGGTAGTGCCCTCCTACAGCGATTGGGCCATTAGGGGAGGTCCCCATTGGACTCGGATCGAAGATTAACCCCCCTATTTAAGGTGAGAGAACAAGATCACAGTCAAAATCCCTCCTTGTTCCAAGTCACCCCATAATCCTTATCAAATGGCCAAATGCAAACAAGCATAAGCTCTTGATTGCAAAATGAATAAAGTACCTTTTGATCGGAAGCCCGCCTTTGTCCATTTGCTCATGCCAGATGGGTGAGAAGCATATGGCTGATGCAGGTGGCAGAGATGTAATGGCACATTGACAGCAAGTGGTGGTTGTCAGGGAATGCATGGCTGGCTGCCTGGATGTAAAGAATGGGAGAAAAGCTTTCCTATAGGGTTACCCATTTTGGTGGGTAACAGGAATATTGTGCCAATGAGATGTAGAAGAGGCATTCATGGAGGTAAAATCAATTTTTGCATCATTGATAGGTGTGCTCAAATTTTCAGTCAGCAATGACTCTAATCTGGTAAACAAGTCCATGCTCAAACATATGGTTGGTAACTTGACATGTTTTGCAACAAGTAGGCCAGCTATCTTTCATGCAATAAGTGATGTCTCTCACTTTGTGTTAGTTTTAAAAGTTCATTTTTGGAATCTTATTGAAAGGGAGATGTGGTGTATATAGGAGGGAAAGGATGTGAGACTGCTGACAAAAGAATACAGAGTTTTCCAACTGATTGTGTTCTGTTCAGAAGCAAAAGCTAATTTACGTGCAAAGCAACATCACACGTAATGGAGAGGGTACATCAGCATAACAAGGCATGGAAGTTGGGAGATAAGTGTTAATATATTTGAGATTAAATATGTTTTTAATTTATTAAGATATATTGACAAGACGAATGCCCCTTTTTTACCTACATTCACAGTTCCAATTGGAGGCATGCAGATGTGAAATTGTGGAAAAGAGTGTAGATTTTCCAACAGATTGACTTCCAATATCATCAATTGAGAGGTGGACTGCAAACTTTACCATGCACTCACTACAAATAATTTGTAATTTGGGACAACCATGTTAAGAATTTTAACAACATTTCATTAGGTGTTAGCACTCTAACAATTCATCTATTTTATTAGAATTCCTTTTTTGTGGGGCAAATGTTGCTCATGTTAAAAAAGAGAGGATTTGTGATACAATAATTATGTACAAATGGACTCAATTATCCCTAAAAGATACAACAATAATGTACTAAAGGAGTCATGAAATCAAATGGTCTATTTCCTGAGAGGCCGTTAGAAAAACATTAACATAATGAAACATTTTATAAAACTTCTGGAATTTATTTTGAAATAGGCCCTTTTTTCCTTCGCATATCATATCCTTTGATGTAAATATACTGATTGAAGAGAACTTAGGATTATACTCAAATAACAATGGTTTCACATCCCAGCTTAAGGGGACTCGAATATCCTATTATAAATCTTATGGCACAGGTATTCTAAATGAGAACAAAATAAATAACAAAAAATTGACTGCATTAACCAGCTTCATTTGTAGAGGGAAAGCATCATCTATGTTAAGAGAAGGAATTTCCTCAACTAATTCTCTTTACCTGGTGAACGGTGACTTGAATAAATAGAATTGGTGGACTTATTAGTGCAGCTTCCACTGTTTTGAGTGTCCTTCCCATAAATTTTCCCATTGGAGAAATAGGTGAATGATTTGTAATAGGTTTAACAGCACATAAAGCATCTAATCGGAAACCAGCTATAAGGGGACTCATTGGAGGTACATATTGTTCCAATACTCGGTCGCCATCCATGAGTCTTTCGGCATCAATTTGAACCTGCACAGTAGGGAGAATATAAAAATTTAGTTTGTTTCTAGAAAGTAAAAGATATATTCAATAGAAATGGACTTGTGTCACTTAGATTAATAAGAGACATACTTTGAATCGGCCATATTGAGAACCTCTTTCCATTAAACTCCTGAACTTCATCTTTTCTGGGGGCTGAAATGAAGAATCTGATCCCAAATCATCTCGAAGATGCCTTCCTATCACCAAAATCCGTTTTGCATGGATAAATGGGGAAGCTGCAAGCTGACCTCCAAAAGATGATCTCCTGCTTGGTGGCAAGGAACTCCTTCCTTCAAGAGATAAAAGATCAAATCCCCTCTCTATTGAACCAACTGAGCTTGATCCAGGTTTCCGAAGACAAAGCTTCATCCATATGATCCGACACCTCACAGGATCTCGGAACTTAAACATAACATGCCGAGGGGCACTGCCTTTTCTGTCTATATTCTCTGGTCCATACAAATGTGAAGAGGATGCAAGTGCTGCGCGAACATCCCATTTTCCTAGAAGAGTGCGTTCTTCTTCCATGACCAGATCACTGCACCACAGTTGAACCTGCACATTGCCTGATGGTAAATAAAACCAAAAATCTATATTATAATGATTGTAATTCATTTACTTCAGCCTTGTACCAGATTAGTCAAATAGAACAAAACACTGTTAGAATTCTCAAAGCAATAAACAAATCTCTCTCTCTCTCTCTCTCTCTCTCTCTCTCTCTCTCTCTGTATCTATGTATATGTGTGTATGTGTGTGAGACATTGAAAGTTCACATGCTACGTTCTTCAATTAATTTCAGAAAATTTTCAAGTAAGAATGTTTATTTTTGCAAGCAATTCAGAGAAACATAATTTAAAATGGCTCCCTCAATATCGCTCCTGTCAGTAAAGAATAGATAAGAAGTTTAGCCATGTTTTCTTTGTTCTTTCTTCTCTAGGACATGATGTTTCATTGTTTTATAGGAAGAATTATCGAAGGATTACTTTTGGAGGCTTGGTCACCCACAAAGGGTAAAAGATAAAAGGTAAAAGGTTACCTGGAAAGTGTTACCATGATGCTTGGCAGTGCTTCATGTGATGAGGGGTGTGTGGTGTATGCATGACCCTTGATTGTTCAGTGATAGACCTAGACAACATTATGACATTTTTCATGATGCACACATGGAAGAGTGCAAGTGGCTTCCTTGGGGGACAACTTGCTTTGGAGGAGTCTTCCGCATTCTCAACGAGTGTTTGAGTGCTAGATATCTTGACCACATTAGGTGGCTTGCATGGAGGCTTGTGCTTGACTGGAGGGCGCTTGGGGTGAGGAGAGATCATGTACATGTGGTGGACCTAAAGAAGTACATGGCAATATTATTGAAACTGGTGGAACCAGCTGCTTTTACCAGTTTGGGACCCAAATCGGTCTGGTTCAGGGTTTAAAACTAGAATAAGCTGGTTTGGTACAGAACCAACCAAGACTGTACCGTTCAACCCAAGTTGCAAAAAGCCATTTTTTTCTTTTTTTGTGAGCTGGCTCACATCTAATGGAACCCTAGGCTGCTCCTAAACATAGTTATCAGAACCGGACCAGTCGTCAAACCAGTAGACCCTTTGGACCAGGAACCAGTCAAAACTGGTGAAAAAACCAGAACAAAAAACCAGTTAAGCAAAAATACATAAAATATTCAAATTTTAAGAAAAACATATATATTCATGTGCATCCATATAAATTCAAACCATTTATAAACAAATATGAAAAAGTTATCATTTATATAGCAAGAGTGCATAATATGATAATACCAAAATAACACTTAGTGCAGTACATGTCTGAAACAAAATACATCAAGACACAGACTCTAAATGGCCTTTGATACATCAAACTACAATACTATTAGTACTAAATTGCTAATCAGAATAAATGTTATGTAAAAATTAATTAGGGTAAGTTTAGGTTGATTAGACGAAAGGGCAAGATCATAAAATCATGCCCTTTCCCAAAAGGGTACCCATGGCAGTATACAAGCCAGGGACCCTTAGTGTAAACAATCATCAGTCAAAAGTTATAAATAAAATACATATATAAAATTGTACATGTATCATTTGGTATCAAAGCAATCGATTCTCCCTGCAACCACACTACTCCGCATGCTCTTCATTCATCCTTCCTCCTTCATATTGTTCGTTTGTCCTTTGTGTGGTCTTTCATACTTGTCTCCAATCATTGCCACCCATTCCCACGCTTCGCTCGTCTCCCATTCAAGTCACTGTTCACTGTCCCCTTTCATTCCACCGCCGATTCACTTCCTTCACTCATTCGAGCCCCCCTCGACTCCAACACATTGACAATCACCCGGTCAAACGTCATTCTGCCAAGCTGTTTCCCTGACCACACCCTGCACACCATCATCATATTTGACCATTTCCCTACCAGTTCATAACCTGTCTTCCATTGTCGTCCGTTGATTCATTTGAATCATTGTCGCCCGTTGATTCATTCAAGTCATTGTCCTCCGTTGACCTTGGTTACCTTGAACCCACTATTCTATTTTGTCCCCACGAACAGTCACGTTGTTTTTTAACTATTATACCATTATAACTATATATTTATATTATAGTTATAAAATTTATAATTATTAAATTATATTGTTTATAATTAAAATAAAATTAGAAAACTTATTATTATTTAATTCCATATATATATATATATATATATATATATATATATAATATATTGACATTGATGAAGATATTGAGAGTGTATGTGGTGGAGTATACTCATCCAACATAACCTTTTTTCCTTTCCTTGACCCCAATTTTTTTTATATTTAAATAATATAATTTTTTTAAAATGAGTTTTTTTTAATTTAATTTAATATATATATATACACACACACACACATATATATAATATCTTTTTTTAATGAGTTTTTTTTAAATTTAATTTAATGTAGATATATATATATACACACACACACATATATATATATATATCTACAAACCATTTTATATATGGTCGTGTCAGTATCAAAAAAATCATCACGCAGGATGATGTTGTGTCAAAAGTCAAAAATCACCACACAGGATGTTGTTATAGAGTTCTATATATACATATCGCAAGGTGTTGTTCATAAAATAAAAACTGTAATATCTACATCCATATTGTGTAAACAATAATCCTTCAAAAATTAGTGACCATCCACCTGATGGTAATTTTTGATCTATATAGGGTCTGTGGTAGTACTGATATTGTGAGGAGCCCCTCTGTTCTTGTATTATCCACCATCTTCTTGGCAGGTGTGTGGCTTCCTTGGATAATCTGTCGGCACTGTGATTATGCTCCCTGTAGATATGACAAACAAATATGGAGTCAAAATGAGATTTGAGATGGAATGCTTCGTCCAACAACATAATGAGAGTGTGTGCATGACATCTAGAATCCGATTGATCCAATTTATAATAATATTTGAATCACCATAAATCTGTAACTTTCTGCATCCATGATATAAAGCAAAATGCAAAAGATGGCGAAGAGTTATGAGTTATGCAAAATTGTTCGTTCCTTCTCCTAGGCCCATCTTGACTTTGAAATAATGCTGATCTGATATATATAGAATGAAACCTCCCCCACAACCGTGTTGTTGGGCAGCTCCGTCAAAAAAAGCCCATGGAGAGGAATGGTCTATAGGATCAGGGGCAATCAGTCTGCGAGTATGCGGGGGAGAAAATTCAGGTAGCTCGCGATAAGAAGCAATGATTTTGGTGATAATCGATTGCCAGCAGATCGATCCATTTTCAAAGATCATCTTATTTCTAGCTAGCCAAATCGCCCAGCAAATGATGAGAGGTAGACAAGGGAGGTTAGATCCAGCATGGGTTCGATTCCAGGCTTCCCAAGCTATTGTTACATTATCTCCATACCATGTTCCCACAAAACTGATTGCATTAGCCACGCCGCTCCATATCTGTTTAGTGATATTGCAAAAGAGAAAAAGGTGATCCGATGATTCAGATTGTTGTTTGCATAGTATGCACCAGGTGGGTCCATACACAGATCTGTGCATAAGCGCGTCCCCTGTAGGAACTTTTTGCTGTAGAATGCACCAAAAAAATAGTCTAGTCCGAGGAGGAGCCTTTAAGTGCCAAATGTGCCTCCACCAGCTCTGTATATTTTCTAGTTTTTTGTTTGTAATCAGGCTCAAGTATCCTTCTTTGGGAGTGTAGAAACCAAATTCGGCCTTGCTCCACATTAGTTCATCTGGTCCATCCTTGATGCGGATGTGGGATTTGCTTAAAGCGCTTGTGTAGTCCTCCCACCTATGATGCCAGATAGGTGGCAGATTTAACTGCGCAGCAGATTTCCATGCTTGAGAGAAAAGGGTAGAATTACCTTGATCTGCAATGTGAGCAATTACCCTAATGTTCTGCTACTCAAGTATTTGAATGAGCTCCCGAGGAAGAAAACATCTCCCCCCTCCACCTGTCCAAGGATCCATTTCGATCCGAGCCCTGTTGCCATCATTTATTCTCCAAGTAAGATGGCTCTAAATAAGGGGAAGTGAGCATAATAAAGCCTTCCATACCGAGGAGATGCCAATTCTGTTCCAACCTGGCATTCGAATCCAATCCATGATCTGTAACAGCCAAACATATTTGAGATACGAGATGGATGTCCAGAGATTTTGCTTGTTAAGTAAAGTCCATCCCATTTTTGCAGCCAGTGCATAAGCGAAAGATGCAAGCTCCTTTGGACCCCATCCTCCCCATTTTTTGGGCAAAGCTATATTATCCCATTTAATCCATGCAAAAGTACGTTTGTCCTGTCCTCCATTCCAAAGATATCTGCAACAAATTTGTCTGAGATGGGCTAGTATACCTCTAGGTATCGAGGCCAAAGCCATCCAAAAGACAGGGGTGGCTTCTAGCACGGATTTAATGAGAACCAGCCTTCCCGCTCTGGATAGAAACCGGTGGCTCCAGTGAGATATCCTCTTCTCAAATTTGGATATCAGCCAGGTCCAATCTGCAATCTTGTGTCCCAAAGGCTTGATCCAAAATCCCAAATATTTGAAACCCTGATCCAGAGGTCGAGGGCTAAATGGGAATCGCTACAAGGCAAGATTAGATTCTTGGACAGTTGTGTATGCCAGAGATATAGAGGATTTTGTGTGATTTGCCACCATACCCGTGGATCTGTAGAAGATGGCAAGGATCTTGTCCAAAGAGTTCGTGCCACGTATGCTTCCGTCCAAAAAAATGAGAACATCATCCATGAACAAGAGGTGTGTCAGGTAACACTGGTCAGTAATATTTATACCTATCAATCTGCCATTCTGCTTTTCATGATAAATGAGTCTGCTCAGGCATTCCATGACTAGCAGAAAGAGTAATGGTGACAGTGGACAACCCTGCCTAAGACCTCTTTCGACATGAAAGAAAGGGGAGGCAAAGCCGTTGATGAGCAGGCTGTAAGAAGGGGTGTAAATAATGGCCATTATCCAATTGGTAAATAAGAGGGGAAAGCCCAGGTGGATGAGAAGCATTTTGATATAAAGCCAATTGACTCGATCAAAAGCCTTTACCAGGTCAATTTTAAGGATGATACCCTTTAGTCGATGGGATCGAATGGAATGGATGGCTTCTTGTGTAGTGTCGATGGCTTCATGAATCTGGTGGTCCTCAAGGAAAGCAAATTGTTCCGAGAGAATATGCTTAGATAGGATGGGCCTGATGCGATTTGCAATGATTTTGGAGATGATCTTATAAAGACAGTTGCAGAGGGAGATGGGTCGGAAGTCATCAAAAGAGGCTGGGGAGTCCGATTTCGGGATTAGGGCTATGAAGGTAGAGTTGATGGCATCGTACAATTTGCCCGAAGATCGACATTCCTCCACAACCTGAAGCAGATCCGTGGCCATTGTATCAAAAAAAGCCAAGTAAAACTCTATAGTCCACCCATCTGGGCCCGGACTTTTGTCTTTTTTGAACCACCTTAAAACCCCCTCAAGTTCCTCCAGAGTGGCAGGAGCACTTAATTCAATTTCTTCCTCCTCCCCTACCATTCTAGGGAATAGTCCTGCAACTTGTATGATATCTGCAAGGTTTGCCTCTAGTGGTGACCTGAACAGAGATCGAAAATGGGAGGTGCCCAATCTGGAGAGCTTTCGAAAATTATCAGCTTGTTCTCTGTCAGGAAGGGGCAATTTCCATATTGTGTTTGAAATCTTCCTTCTCTTTGCAAAATTCTGGTAGAATTTGGTGTTCTCATCGCCTGCCTTCAACCAAATGGCCCTACTCTTCAGTCTCCAAGATTCTTCCTTCTCCTTAAGAATCTGGTCTTTCTGCAACTCCAGCGCAATCAACTTAGACTTCTCAGCATGTGAGGTAAAGCCAAGATTTCTGTCATCTAAATATAATTCCAACTCCGCTTCAATGGCCGAAATCTTCTGATCATCCTTAATCTTCTTCTCCTTTACCTAGTCCTTGGTAATTTGTTTTATCCGGGAGAGGTTGTGGCAAAAACCTTCTGTCACAGATCTGTGATTTGTGATAGGGTGAGTAGCCCAATAGTCCTTGATGAGTTTTGTATACCCCTCATTTTGAAGCCAAACATGATTGAATTTGAAAGGTGCTTTTGGCTTGGCATCAGGTCCAAGTATCTCTAGGAATATAGGGGAATGATCAAATTTTCCCCATGAACCCACCCATTGTCTATATCTGGTAAGTCTTTGAAGCAAGGGGATTTTGATCAGGAATCTGTCCAATCTTCTAGCCAAGGCCGCATCCCCTACTCTCCGGTTCCTCCAAGTAGGCAAAGGTTTATTCATTGGGATGTCTGCAAGATGATGCTGATCCATAATATCCTTGAAAAAATCAGATAGGGGATCAATTTGTGCTTGAGACCCCCAGGATTCCCCATATCCAATGGAGTAATTTAAGTCTCCCCCAATAATGACTTGGGCCATGTTTGTCAAATTTAATCCAAGAAACAACTGCCAGAAATCCTCCCTCCTCTGACAAGGGCCATAAACATTGATGATCCTCAAGGTTTCCCCTAGCTCTGCCAAGAAGAAATCCATGCCTACAAAACCCATACCTCCCTAGGTGGAAGATACATTAAGAGTCCAAGGGTTGTATCCAATGGCTATACCCCCAACTCTGCGATTGGAATTTGGCATCCATTGCATGGAATTTTCACCCGGATCTGATGGATAATAGGGTATGTTCAATAGAGGCAGCACTACCCAGAGTCTCTTGCAGCATAATGATATCAACCGGGTTTTTATCAATCAACCTCCGCAAGGCTAGTTTTTTGGAGGTACTAGCCAGACCTCTACAATTGAATGAGAGGCATTTCATGGCGGGACCCCATCTGGGGTTTGCAATGCTCTAAGAACCCCTTCCATGGTAGATTCTCTGCTAGATGCTACCACGGCACCGGCTTTCCAGATGGCCTTTTTTAGGTCTGATTTTCGTCCACGAGAGACCTGAGCAGGTGGACCAGGGTAGGTTAGCCCTAGCCCTGAGTGAGATTCTGACCCAGGAATGTGTCTAGAACAGAGGTTGTAGGAATGTGGAAATGTCGGGATCAAGGAGGCCAAAGCCTCAGGTTCAGATGGGGTCGGATGGACCGTAAGGGAGGAGGATGCTATGACAGGTGGGGGGAAGGATATCGCACATGATATAACAGGAACCATAGATGCATTATTATCCGAAGGAGAAACAACTGAAAGTGGAAATGAAGAAGAATGAGAGGATAGAGGGGACAAAGGTGGAGTACCCCAGATCTCTTGCACCCAATTCGTGAGCCTGTTTGCAAAATATGCCCTACCTCTCACATGACCTACAAGTACCCTGTTAGCCATAGCAACCACCTCACGCATAGGAACGTCTTCGCCGAAAGTGATTGTGACGTCCTTTGCAGAAGTCTTTACACACTTGACTTTTCTCTTCCCTGTCCTTGGTGCCGATGGATGTTCCGATAATGGGTCAGCGCTCGCCCCCTTCAAGGGAGTCGCCGCATTAGGTTTTATGATTGGTGAATCGAAACAACCGAAAGCAAAGGAATTAGGATTAGTAGAAGCCAAAGGGGGTGAGAGCTGAGGGGGAGCCGGGTTATGAGGGGGGAGCGGGTCGAACGCAGGAGAGGGAGGCGAGATCGCAGAGAGGAGGTTTAGGGTGCCAGGCGATAGCGAGGGACAATCCAGCCCTGAGGATCCCAGAGAGAGTGTTCCAAAGCGCAGCGGAGAGGCAGGAGGACCCGGAAGCGAGACGATCGGTGAGGTTCCCGGGAAAGGAGATGCAGCTCTGTCGCGGCTAGGGTTAGGGCATCATCTACAGAAAAGGGTCTGTCCCTCGAACGGGTCCAGGGAATAGTCAAGGGCCTCCTCTTCTAAATCCATTTCTTCCATTGACCGAAAACCGCTGCTAAAACCGCCAAGGGGGAGGCTGACTGTGAGTGCAGTAGACTATTGTCGACAAGGCGAAAGTGGTAGTGTCTACAGGGATCGCGGTAAACCAAAATTACTACGATTAAAAGTGAAATCTCTGTCACTGTGCAGGAGCAGGGATGCGCACACGTCATCTGCCCTCCTGCGGCCACGTAAAAGCCCCATCTCCAGTCTCCAACCAATTCAACACTTAAAAAAAAAAAAAAAAAAATTATGTTATTTAAATATAAAAAAAAAAAAAATTGGGGTCAAGGAAAGGAAAAAAGGTTATGCTGGATAAGTATACTCCACCACATACACGCTCAATATCTTCATCAATGTCAATGGCCGATTTTAATAAAAGATTGATAGATCTTGAGACTAAGGTGACCGAAGATGGCGAAAAATCGAGGAGCTCCAAGATACAACAAAGAGAATAGAGAATCAGGTCGAGAAAAACCATAACGAATTTAAAAAGGATCCTGCAATCCTTTCAAATAAGGTGGATCTAAATCATAATCAAGCGATGGTGATGTTGACCTGTATTTGTGACAAGTTGAAGATTACACCCAATCAAATACCCCAAAATAATGAAGCTACTCAACATTTCAATTCTCCAAATAAATCAAACTCGTCAAACTCACATGAGAAACCTGAATCTCCAATAGCATCGTCCATACCCCATCAACAAAATAGTATCACAAATTTTCAAAATATGCATCTCTGATATCAATACTAAAAAATGCAACTCGTGGATCAATACTTGCTACATTAGTTGCTACTCTTCACTCGATCAGTGGCTACATATCAATGAAGAGCAAAACTTGAGCTCTCCAAATTTGACAGTAACTTGTTATCCATCAACCCAAAAATCCAGGTGTTTATACAAAACAGAGCTCAATGATCAACACCACCTTTCCAACTTCTAGACATCAAGACAATGTACCGGCCAGATGTCCTCCCAGGCAATGCGTCACTCACAAAGCCTCAACACCCCTTGACATAGCAGATCAAGAATGACCAATCTTTCCCAATCAAACAAATTGGTAACCAGCATGCTATCAAATCCTTCGAGAGATTCACCTGTACAAACACAACACCAATCAATAATATACTTTCACATGTAACATAATCAAATACAAACCTTCGAGGTCTTACATACAACAGATGTTGCTTCTCAACCTTCCGTAGTAGGACTATCAACCGAGTCTTTGACAAAAGATTCCTCAATCATACGTTATTCTTCCTACTTCATATGCAGCAACATATTATTCAATCGGATCCTACTCTCCTATCAGCAGCACCTCAAAATGCATTCTCCAATTTCCTTCTCCTACTCATGGTCGTCACTAAAACTTACGGTTGTTAGTCCTAGTCTAGCGCATGACACATGAATCAGAGAAACACATCTGTCACTTCCTCTTAAACAAAGAGGATCTAATCATTCCTATACAAGGAATATTCTCAACCATCCTCTTATCCTGGGGAGATTTCTTCCATTCAAGCTCCCTCTTAACCTAGGGAGTTCTACTTCTTTTCGTCATCGGAGAATCTTTCATGGCTTCCAACCATCTCAACAGAGTTATTATCATCCTCATCATGCTTGTCACATCGAGCATCTGCAGCAAGATGAAGATTGTGTACCAACACAACTTGCTTGTCACAACGAACATCTTCACAAAGTAGAAGATTGTGTACCTGCATAGCTTAGATAACAAGTACAACCAAATCTATAGAAGCATGATGTTAGCCATATCAAAAACACGGAAGCATTTCAACTTTATTCATTTCAAATACCCAGACTTAATTACAAACAAGAGATATATACTCTTCAACATCTTGCTAGGGACTTTATACACCCTAGACTACTTCATAACAACATGCATTCCATCTAGGGTTTCAATGTGTCTTCCAAAGGTATGACATACCTTACTACAACATATAGCAAACCCTAGAAACAATTCAAAATACATATAGATCTACAAAGCATCTATCATTCTTTGAAAATACATATGTCAGACTTCTCACTAGGAATTCATATAAATCCAAGATTTCGTACAAAATAATCAATCAAAGTCAATGACAGCTTAGTCATTAACCAGACCAACTTTCCCTAGGGTTAGTTCCAAACCCCTAGATTTTTCAATCAACTATCAATCAGTCACGAACATGACCAACTACTGCTAGGGTTAGTTGAAAACTCTCGATTTCCGAGCAATCATCAATCTCAACCAAAAATTCAAATTTAAACAAATCTCTCACAAATCTCAAGTTATCATATAGTCAATATTCATCAAAGATTTCTACTTCGACTAAGGTTCAACTTCAAAACCCTAGAATTCCATTTTTCACAAATTCAACAAACTTATACAAAACTCATATCATCATATTCCAGAGATTTTACTTCGACTGGGGTTTAACTCCAAAGCCTTATAATTCCATTTTCACAATTTCAACAATCATTACATACATAGATCTCATATTGTTACATTTCACACTACACAATGTCACTACTAGGATATAATTGCAAAACCCTAGATTTTCATTTTCAACAATCATCTAATAGATTTCAGATTGTTATATCACACATACTAGACAATTTTAACTTCACTAGTGTTTAGCTATAACACCCTAGATTTCCATACATCATCATCCTAGAATCTCAGAGGAGGACTTCCAATAAGACTCATGACCATTAATGACTAAGTCAGCAAACATATCTAGGAATTCACAACCATACATAAGCATATCATATCCAATAAATACATTTGACCTAGACCAACCTAGGACTTCAACCAAAAGGACATATCTATATATGCCTAGACTTCATTATCATGCAAATACATTTCATATCATTTGTTAATCAAACCCAACTTCACAAATATCAATAAGAGTTAAACACACAACCATCTTGATTACACTAGGGTTTTATTAGACAAACACACACATACCAAGGAAATCATTTCTAAGACAATATAGGGTCTTGCTCACACATTCCACCAATCCCCAATGAGCTAGGGTTCCAATGTAGAAACATAGCAAACCCTACATTACCAAAACTTCAAAGGTTCCTGGATTTTAGACCTCATCACTCAACCCTAATAAGTTAGGATTTCCTGATCATACTAAAATCCCAAACATGACATTATCAATAAAACTTCAACTAGCATTTTACAATATCCCTAATCATCTTTTAGGATTTCAGACATTCTCAATAGCATACCCTTCATTTAAGGTTTTCCAAAACATGTCTAGGGTTCTACATAGTCAATCAAGAATATGAATGGGGTGGGTAGATTTATCAAGAGATGAATCACCCAAACAAGAATCACTAAGATTCAATATAGCTAGTCATAAGAGAGTTAGTAATAGATCATCAAATGAATAATCCTTTCAATCAAAGTATTCAAAGCATACCTTTGTTTCTTAACTAACCTTGTCTTGAAAGATCCTCCTTCTTTTAGATGTTTTCCCTAGTCAAGACAATAAAGGGAGAAAGGTGATTAGTATTCAATATAATCAAAATTGAATGAGTACATGAACCCAAAACTGAAAAGAAATGAAATACTTATCTTCACAAAAAAGGTTGCCACAGTATCTACTTTAGTCATCTTCGCAGTCCTCAACTCATTCTTCAAACTCGCGATTTGACCAATGTCCTTAATAGTGAATAACTTTGACAAGGCTTCATATATCTCCTGAGCATGATCGATGTTAGCTATGAATGGGACAAGATTGTCTTTTATCCCTTCTACCATCAAAGTCATAGCCACCAATTCTAAATCCCTAAATTTCACTTTGTCGACATCACTGGCTTCTTTTGTAGGCTTCTTTATAATTCCTTTTACCAAATCCAGCACCTTCTTCTTCTCGAGGATTATGTCAATCCTCTTCTTCCAGGATCTGAAGTTAGATGCTCCTTCAAGTTTGTTCTCACCCTTGATTGAGTTAGACATCCTCCTTGAATATAATAGACTCTTTCCCTAAGACAGTACCTATGAATAGATCAAGTGCTTGAGACTGCCTTTTTCTTTCTCCTTCACCAAAGCTCTGATACCATGTTGGAAAATCAGAAAGGCAATAAAGATTTTCTTGATCTTGATAATTACTTGTGATGTTTCTTATTATTACAATTCTTTATATCTTCTTTCTTTAGTTCATCAAGGAATTACCAAAAGCAGCAGCACATAAAACAAAAGACACCAGATGTAGGCACATGCCAGGGAAAAACCAGTCAAGATAATTCTTACTTTCATTAGTATTCTTTGAGACTCTCACCCTAGACCAAGACCGAACCTTCCCTCCACATCAAGTAGCCTTCAGAATTTTGACCTCTTCTCAGCAACTTCAACTATGCAGCAACTTATGACAACTGACAGCTTCCAGCAACACTGAAAGACTTTGATCTCCCAATCTAGGACATGAAACAGAGAGAGAGAGAGAGAGAGACCAAAATTTTGACTTTCCTTCTCTCCTTAGACTTCCCCAAACTCGCACTCACTTCAGCGTCCCGGCAACAGACTTTCCCAGCTACAAGAGAACTTCACACTTCTACCTAGCAACAAGATATTTTCACACTTCTTCCCAGCTACAAGTGAATTCGAACTTGATGAGAGAGTGATGCTCCAAATGAATTCGATGTGCTTCCTTTTATAGACTTCTTGTGGGGTCGAATAGGGTCCTTAGGCTGACTTGACATTCCCTTAAGCCAACATGGTGTGGAGGTTACATAATTCATATTTGACTCAATACTTAATCTTTTTACACAATTCAAAAACTCAAGAAGGGTCTCTTTAAATGTACCATAACTATATAGACTCAGAATAAATCCTAGAAGTCCTCAATCGGGACTTTAACCTAAAACATGGTGACCCAAGCATGAAGCCCATGCTTTAATAAATCACAATAGTAATAATAAGAAATCGTTTCTTTATTCTTTTGACAAGTACATTACAAAATGACTTGAGTACATTATTGAAGACCGAACATAGTTACATTTTCCAACACTAGGGATGTCACCCACAAAATGGTGGGTAACAACTCCTTATCCTCTTTTCCCAACTCATTGGTCAAATGAGAGGTACTTCCTAAGAGTCCTGGACTACATGGAAAGGATGTATGTTGGGGCATCTGCAGGAGAAGTTGAACCACTCATCTTGCTCATATGCCATATGAGAGGGTGAACCACTCATCCTATCCATACATCATCAACTATATGGGAAGGTGAACCACTCACCCTATGCTCTCATATAACATCATGGGGTATCGCAAAGGAAGGTGAACTGCTAACCCTGTACACATATACGACTATTTTGAACATATACGGCAGTGTTGGCAACTTCTCCCCACAAGAATTTCAGTAGACCTTGCTAATAGATCATAGCACAGGGGTTTTTCGGTCATCCGTGCAGGTTTAGGGTAAAACCCTAGGGTTTTACTGCAATTTACTGCAATCCGCTGGAGCCCAGTACCGTCACCAACTGTTGCTGCCCGCCGTTTCCATTTCTTGCCCGTCACTTTTGGCTGTCGATTTCTGGCTGGGAACATGGGGGACACTACAGAGGTTGAAGAGGTCGATTATTTCGAGGAGCCCTTTTCGAACCGTGTCATTGTTGGAAACCCCTGCTTCTCCTCATCAGTATCTACCTCACTTCCATTTCCTGAACTGGCACTGCCATTATCGTCGCCAGTGGTCCCTTTCGCTGGACATTGCCCTGTGCCTCCTCTCTTCGGGTCGCTCTCGTTTGAATCACCAACATTGGATGTCCCTCCACTTTCACCAGGTACCCTGCACATATTATCCGTGAACACCCCCCCCCCCCCCCCCATCGCCCTCATTTGACCCTCATCCGTCCTTTTCAACGTTTTTCTCTATGCCCCCTGTGGACATCCCGGTTTCTGAAGCGGTAAACCCTCCTTCCTCGGCTCATCTGTCGTTGGGTTGCTTTGAGACCCCCATGGTGAAGGTTAAATCTGCAAAACTTACTCCCCTGGAAGGCGTCCTAAACCCTTTGTTGGACCACCCTTCTGCTCCTCGCTCGGGGAAGAGGAAGACAAAGTGCATAAAGGCCACCACAAAGGATATCACCATCAGATTTGGCGAGACCTCTACAATAGGGGAGGTTGCTATTATGGCTAGTACGGTGCTCATTGCACATGTGAGAGGTAGAGCGTACTCGGCCAACAGATTGACCCAATGGGTAAGGGAGATATGGGGTGGCTTGCTGAAGGAACTTCCTGAGGTTCATGTCCTACCCAGGGGATGGTTCTCTTTACACTTTGCAAAGGAAAACTACACTGATTTGGTACTTGCCAAGCACTGGCACATCGAGATGGCTCGGTCCTCCTCAAGCAGTGGAGTCCATTATTTGACCCTGAGCGAGAACAAATCAGGCCAGGAGCTCTTTGGGTCCACTTGCCAAGGCTCCCATTACAGTACTGGTGCATGGAAGTCTTTATCAAGATTGGAAATGCTCTAGGCACATATTTGGACCATGACCGTACTTTTGTAGAATCGAAAAATCGAACCCTTGCTCACATTTTGGTCCACCTGGAAACTCGCGAGGGTCTGGAGGAGAGGATTACACTTTAGTGGGGAAAGTACATCAGGAGCCAGATCTTGGATTACGAAGGGGTTCCATTCCACTGCAGACGCTACCACAAGGTGGGACATCTCTTCAAAGATTGCCCGCTCAACAAGAAATCAAAGGATACCCCAAAGACAACACCTGATCCATCCAGAGTCAATTCGCCAGCTGTTTCACGTCCCCCCTGCCACGGGTCCTACCCCTTCGGCAAATTCTCCTATTCACAAGTCAGTGGACGCTAGGCACAGACCAATATTGCCACCACTGACCAGGGCTCGAGCTGCTGCTGAAGGGGCAAAAGTTTCGGGTATTACTCTGATCTCTTCTACCTCATCTTTTGATTATAGCACATCTGTTATTGCATCTTCTGTTCATAACTCCATGGCACACTACATCATGTCGACCCCTCCTCTTATCACCACTACTGCCCTCTCTCTGCTATCACCTTCTACTTCATCTCGCCGTCATCATCCAGGGTCTCACCTTCACACTGGTCTAGGCCTCACCCTTCCAGGTTCAGTTCCATTGTCATCCCTGGGGAGAAGTCTGATCTTTCTAAAGCCATAAAATGAGCTGGGGCGGAGGTAGCCTCTGGCCACCAATCCACTCTTGACGGGGTCCTTAGAGCTATGAATACCCCGAGAGGAGTTCCCCCATGAAGTGTCTATCTTTTAACTGCAGGGGCATGGCTAGTGCCTCCAAGAAACTACCTTGCAGAGACTTTTTGAGGTAGAATCGATTGATATTATACTGCTACAAGAAACACTTGGTCTGGCTGATCACATCACCCGCTCCCTACAATCTCTGGCCCCGAGCTGGACCTTCGTGGCTATGGATGTTGTAGGGAGACCAGGGGGACTGGCCATTGGATATAACCCTCGCTCCATCAAGGTCGATGCATCATGGGGGGGTTCTGGATTCATGGGCATTGATATTTTCTCGGCTGAGCTAGGTAAAAACCTTCGGATCGTGAATGTATATGGACCTTGTCATCAGAGGGAACATTTCTGGCAACATTTTTTAACCCTCTCGATCCTTGCTTCTGATCACATTATCATTGGAGGGGATTTAAACTTTTCCTTGGGGTTCAGAGAATCTTGGGGGTCTTCGGCACAAGTGGATGCTATCTCAAGGCACATGACAAATCTTTTGGAACAGACAAATTTTGTAGATGTTCCCATGCGCAAACCTCTTCCCACTTGGAGAAATAGAAGGGTGGGTGTAGTTGCACTGGCTCGTAGACTAGACAGATTTTTAATGAAGAGCCTGCTCTTACAGCATCTGCACCACTACAAACAATGGGTGGGCTCAGGGGGCATATCGGATCATTCCCCTATCTATCTGGAGATCCATGGACCTCACCATAAACCTAAAGCCCCATTTAAATTCAACCATGTCTGGTTGCAGGACCCTGCCTACATTAGTTTGGTTTTGGATTTCTGGGCTGCCAACCCCTTCAATAGAGCTGAATCATTGGCAAAAGGTTTTTGTAATAACCTTTCCAAGCTTAAACACCTCTCTATTAATTGGGCTAGGGAGAAGCTTATTCGGGAGAACTCACAACTAGTCCATATTGAATCTGAGCTAAGCTCTTTGCTCGATGAAAGAAGTCTGGGATTCATCTCTCCGGAAGAAAAGACATTTGATTGAGTTGGAAAATCAGAAGGCACACATACTAAAGGAGCGCGAGGAATCCCTGAGATTGAGTAGAGCCATATGGCTGAAAGCTGGTGATGACAACACTAGGTTCTTTCAAAACTATGCAAAGGGGAGAAAGGTTTCAAATACCATTTGGAATCTCCCTCTACCTAAGGGAGGCTTTGCTAACTCTTTCAACAAGCTCTCCCACCTTGGCACTACTCACTTCCGGAACCTTTGTAAGAGCCCTCCTGGAGCAAATATTGCTGATATTATCAATGTGGTTGGTCATTTTCCAAGATTTGTCAATGAGGATGAAGCAGAAGAGCTTTATGCACCGGTTACTTCTGGGGAACTTGAAGGCACGTTAAAATGGTTCAAGAAGGACAAGAGTCCAAGCCCGGATGGCTGGACCATTGAATTCTATCTTGCTTTCTATGAGATCTTGGGGCAAGACCTATTGAAAGTTGTGGAGGAGAGTAGAACTACAGGATCTCTATACCATGCCATCAACTCAACTTTCATTGCTCTCATTCCTAAGTCTGATTCTCCATCCTCTTTCGATGATTATAGGCCTATATCTTTGTGCAACTGCATATACAAGATTATATCTAAGATCAATGCTAACAGAATCAAGCCTATTCTCTCCCAGCATATTGCACCACAACAATTTGCCTTCCTTGATTCCAGACAGATTCATGAAACCATTGGATCGGCTCAGGAAGCCATCCATTCAATTTGGACCAAACAATTAAAGGGCATCATTCTCAAAATTGACCTGTCAAAAGCTTTTAATCGGGTCAGCTGGCTTTACATTAAGATGCTTCTCACCCATTTGGGATTTCCTCATAATTACATTACTTGGATCATGGCCTGCATTACCACACCCACTTTCAGTGTCCTCATAGATAGCTCGGCTTCTCATTTCTTCCATTCTGAAAGGGGGCTGAGACAACGTTGCCCACTATCACCTCTCCTCTTTCTAATTGTCATGGAAGGTCTCAGTCGCCTAATTGCCTCGGCTAAGCGGGAAGGAGACCTTTGTGGTGTCAAGATTTCTGACGATTGCTTTCTTACTCATCTCCTATTTGTGGATGACGTGCTTATCCTGTTGGAAGGTAGCATTCGGGATTCCCGCACTTTCTCCAAGATACTACTCCTTTTCTCGTCCGCCACTGGGATGCTTGCTAATCAATCAAAATCTACCATCACCTTCGCTCGAACTTCCGTCCATGAATCCCATTTTGCACATCAGTTTTTTCCTTACTGTATCCACCCTTTGGATAGAGATCTCAAATATCTGGGATTTTGGTTAAAACCTACCTGTTAGAAGATTGCAGATTGGGTCTGGCTTGTTACAAAACTGGAGAAAAGACTGTCCATCTGGAGTCATAGATATTTATCCAGGGCGGGCAGGCTTCTCCTTATCAAATCGGTCCTGGAGGCTACCCCACTTTTCTGGATGGCACTTGCATGGATCCCCGGGAATATACTATCTCGTCTGCAGCAATTGTACAACCAATATCTTTGGAACGGGGATCAAGACAAAAAAAAATTTGCCTGGATTAGCTGGAAAAGGATTGCATTGCCAAAGAAATGGGGAGGATGGGGTTTAAAAGATCTCTCACTATTTGCACAAGCCCTTGCTGCAAAAATGGGTTGGACCCTACTAACTGGTCAGAATCTATGGACCTATATCTCATATCATAACTACATTTGGCCATAGAATATTATAGATTGGGTCTGATTGCCTAGTTGGCCGACGGCAAGCATCTCATCCATGTGGAAGGCACTGCTTCATTCCCTTCCTCATATCAGAGACAATCTGGTGTGGAGAATTAACGATGGTTCCCTGGCTCGGATAGGTCTGGACCCTTAGATTGGAGGTGGAGGAAGACATCTGCTTTCTAGAGACCTCATACAGCATCTTCACTCCCATGAGATCAGGGTAATTTCTCACATTGCAGATCTCCAAAACACAGGTATTTTTTCCCAAGCATGGAAATCTGCTCGTCAACTTGATATACCCCCTCGACGACACCAGGAATGGCAGGATTATATAGTTGCGCTATCTGAATCTCACATCAGGATAAAAGAGGGCCCAGATGAACTAGTATGGTGTCAGGCGGAGAATGGCATATACTCTCCAAAGTCAGGATATATTTCCTTGATTCACCACAAAAGGCCAGAACAGATTTCAAGCTGGTGGAGAAACATTTGGAAACTCACTGCACTGCCACGCATCAGATTATTCTTCCAGTGTATTCTTAGAGATAAAGTACCCACGAGGGAACACCTTTCTCACAGATCTTTTAATGGGCCAACCTGGTGTATCCTATGCAAATGCTCATCCAAATCGACCGATCACCTCTTTTTGCATTGCATCACCCTGCACTCTCTTTGGCAAATCTTATCCTCCTTTATTCGATTTACTGGGCAATGGGCTGGCAATGATCTAGGCAGTGCTTGGGATGACTGGTCTAATAGCCACAAGGGATCCAAACTACAGAGCCTCCCCTTGATTGTCATTTGGTATATCTGGCTGGCCACTAATCGCTTCATATTTGATAACAGACCTGTGTGTTGGCCTCACATTGCGGCTGGTATAGTCCCAGCTTATAATAAATTGCCTGACCCTCCGCCACCGAGAGAGCGCAGACCACATGCCCCTCCTATCATTGACAAAAGCACTCCTTGGGCTTTCTTTGATGGCGTTGCCAATCAACGGGGCTGTGGTGGAGGTTTCATTCTTTATATCAGTGATCAACACTTCTACAAAGTCAAGATGGGTTTAGGAGATGGAACCAATAATTTCGCGGAACTCATTACCCTCCGCCACTTACTGCATTTCTCCTTGGGGCATCATTGCATCAATTTAAATATTTTTGGAGACTCAATGATCATCATAAACTGGTTCAATGACATCACTGCATGTCACATACACACACTCAGTAATATATTGAGTGAAGTTAATATATTCAAGGCAGAATTTAACAATATCTCTTGCAATCATATTTACAGGGAGCATAACAGCAGTGCTGACCAACTATCCAAGGAGGCCTCGGCATTACCTAGAGGAGAGTGGTTGATACAAGAGCAGAGGGGGGCAAATGAATACCGCTATTTTCATCGGCCATATATAGACCAGCATTACCAAAGGGACATAAGCCCTTGACCACTATTTGTTTTTGTTAAATTACTGTAAAAACACGAAAATTCTTGTTAATGTACATAGACATATATAATAGTTTTCTATTTTGAAAGGGCCCTGTGTGGCTTATATACAGGCTTATACAGGCATATAAAAGACTTTCACGACTGATATTATGGCAGATCGCCCCGCATGGTGTATCTGGATAGCTCATAGTTCATTTTTGTGCCAGTGCGTGGTGACTCAATTACAGCATATGCAACAGCATCTACAATATGTAATTTTTCTATGAATTAATGAAAAATTACGCATTTTTCCAGTGGAAAAAAGATCATAACATAGGTGGCTTCCATAATCGTTTGATTCTTCCTTTCAGCAACATCATTCTACTCAAGAGTGTATGGAATAGTTGTTTCCCTCTTAATGCCAGCCTCTCTATAAAAGTCATTGAATTCATTTGATTCATATTCAGTTCCATTGTCAGTCCTCAACATCATGATCTTCTTCCCTGTTTGATTTTCCACCAATGCCTTGAAAGAATGAAACCATTTGTACACTTCATCCATCCTCTTCAAGAAATAGATCCATGTTTTGCGTGAGTAAGTCATCCACAAATATTGCATAGTATATGTATCCTCTCAATGAGATTACAGGCAGGGCACTAGATAGGTCAAAATGGACCAATTGAAGAATATCGGTTGTCTTGCTTTCAATAGAAGGGAATGTTGATTTGGGGTAGAATCGGATGTACTCTAGGCCTCAAAATTTGCAAGGATGCTTAGACACATGCATTTTACAAGACCCAGCAATCGTTTTGGGAAATTCCACTCGGAGACAATTTTATTAAACTAATTAATTATTTTTAATGGGACCCTAAGTCTAAACTTAGGAAATTAAAATAATTGAAGTGTATTAATATAAATTGTGGGTGAAACTTCTAGAAGAAGGCAGAGATCAAGTAAATATGATCCTAGCCATTGATTAGAATCTAATCTGGACTGGTGATTGATCAACGAGGGGATTATAAGAGGAAGCTTGATGGGCACTTGGAGAACACATCGAGAGATCAACAGATTGAATTTCTGAAGTGAAAAGTTCTCAAGAGGAAATTCTAGTCGAGTAGATTTCTTGTAGTTAAGGGGCAGGGATATCATCTGGAGAGCAAGAGATGTTCTCAACCAGAGAATCATCAGCAGAGAGAGGCAGAGAGTGATCCAGTAGCTCTCACGCAGAGACTGACGCAGGGCCACACAGAGGGTGAGAGAGTGTGAAATTTTGCAGCAGATTCAGTTTCAGAAGTCAGGAGCCAAGGTGTGAGACAGGAGACTGGGAGCAGTGACTCTGCGCAACAAATCAATCAGTTGGTTGGGTGACGTAGTGCCTAGAGTGGTTGACATAGGGACTGCGTGAAGACTGCGCAGAGGTAGCGCAGGCCCAGCCAAAGGCACCTCATCCAATGACTGGATCAGCCGGGATTTTCCTCAGTGATTGTGTGAAGTAATCTCACAAATCTTTTTGCCAATATTTCTCTCTCTATAACTGAATAACTCTTGAGGTATTCAAAGATGTATTTAGGATTTGCTACTGCTTAATAATAATAAACCCTCAGATCTGTTGCATTGGTTTTCTCGCGTTAGGTTTTCACGGGGATATTTGTTCAAAAATAGCGGTCTTATTGTGTTGTATTTTCTTTCTTGCTCAGTCTCTTGTTTCTGCATATAAATTTAATTAATTGAAGGCTACAGTAGTATTTACTTCGATATTTACCATAGCACATAGTAAATAACTTGTATGAATTAACAAGTAGGACAAGTAATATCAGTTTGTTGCAATAGGAATTCCGGTTGAGGAATTTTCACATGGTATCAACGCTGCAGGTGAAGCAAGAAGACTAGAGCCAGTAGATCCAACGTTGAGCAGAAAAGGGAAATCGAAAAGCTGCAGGAGGCAGCAATTCGAAACCCTAGAGGGTTTGCGCAGTTTTTAGCTGAAGGACTAAAATTTCGAGGCAGTCTCTCTTCGAGAGAGTCGACGGAGAGAAGGGTTTCCAGATCGAATTTTTGTCGGGGCAAAGGGAGTAGCATTGAAGCCTCAACATGAGGAAAGCTAGTGGGACATAGATTTTTCTACAGGCAGTTTGTTGGGCAGAAAATTGTCAGAATAAAGAGAAGAATCACGGCTGAGAGGATTTCTTCCTCGGAGAATCCTAGCCAAGGAATTAGAATTCTCTACAGCTAAGCAGCAGCAAGGGGCAGCAGTTTTACTAGCTCTAGCAGGGAGTGCGTAGACTAGCCCAACAACAGTGCAAAGCAGAGAGAAGGTCATTCGACTTTCCATTTTTGGTAGAAAATGGCAACCAGTTGATTGAGGGATCAGGACAGGTTGGACGAAGCATCTAACTATGTCATCTAGAAGGCTAGAATGTCATTCCTTCTAGATGAACATGCCCTCAAGACATATGTCAACAGCGTGATGGTTGTGCCTACAGATGCAGATCTGTTGAAGAAGTATCGATCAGAAATGGAAAAGACCAAGAAGATGATCCTTGATGAAGTAAAGGATCATAATGTGTGTCATGTCGCTAGCAGAGGGACTGGTAAGGAGATGTGGGATGCCTTGGCAACGCTATATCAAGGATCTTCCAAGCAGAACTTGAGATCTGCTCATATACAAAAGGGGGAGCGTGTGGATCCATTCCTCGCAAAGCTTAAGGAGACCTGTGATAAATTGTTTGTTGCGGGGCATACACCTCAAGATTCAAAGTTGGTTAGACTAGCTCTCAATTTTGTCTCAGAATGACTGACCAGTCTTTGTCTAGAGTATCCTGGGCAGAGCAACATTGTCGAATTGGGATGAGATGTGGGCAGCTCTAAAACAAGAGGAGTTGAGGAGAGACTTAGTCAAGGATAAGCTTGACAAAAGTAGCAGCAGTGGGTTGAAGCCTAAGGAGGAGGAGGATAATGCAGCCCTTGCATTGAAGGGACAACAGGAGCAGCAAAGACGTAAGAAGGACGTCTTGAAGATCAAGTGTTTCAAGTGTGGTGAAATGTGTCACTACGCTACTCAGTGTCCTCTCAAGAAAAAGGACAAGGATGAGAAGCATGATTTGAAGGTTGCGCCCGTGAAGATCGAAGAGGAGGAGTTCGCCATGACAGCCAAGATACCTTCAGGAGGGCGGTGGGCTGATTTAGAAATGTAGTTCGAAAGAGTTACAAATGGGCAGGTTCCTTGAGGAGTCCACCTCTTGGATCAATACCTTGTTATGGGAGCCCAGTTTTGTGATAGCAAGATGGACTAGTGTCGGATGGTGTTGAGGAGTGTCGGAGAGACAGTTGTAGTGGCTAGGAGCCCCAGAGTCTAAACAACGTAGAACAGAGTTGACAGCAGTGCAGATAGCACAGAGCAGAGGCCAGCAGCAGCGCAGTATATTCAGAGGGTCAGTGCAAAGACTAGCAACAATCAGGTTTCAGCATTCACGTGGTATCATAATCAACATGGTTAGTTTAGTGATTTTGGATGTTTTTCCATTGTTGATAGAGTAGCACCAATAGTTTGCAGTGCAATGGCAGTGCTAGCAGCGGCACAAATGCAGCATTTGGGAGCGAGTTGTAGTACGGATGCAATGTTGACAATGGCAGTGTCAGCAGCAACGCAGTAGGTGGTGGACAGCATGTCACACATTAGCAGCGCAGAGGACGATGCTTCAAAGTAAAAAGCAGTATGCAATAACGCATATTGCTAGAGCACATTCCTTGCTAAGAGGGAGTGTTGATTTGGGGTAGCATTGGACGTGCTCTAGGCCTCAAAATTTGCAAGGATGCTTAGACACATGCATTCTCCAATACCCATAAATTGTTTTGGGAAATTCTACCCAGAGACAGTTTTATTAAAATAATTAATTATTTTTAATGGGACCCTAAGTCGAGGCTTAGGAAATTAAAATATTTAAAGGATATTAATATAAACTGTGGATGAAACTTCTAGCAGAAGGTGGAGATCAAGTCAATATAATCCTAGCCATTGATTAGAATCTAATATGGGTCGTTGATTAATCAACGAGAGGATTATAAGAGGAAGCTTGATGGGCACTTGGAGAACACACCGAGAGATCAAGAGATCGAATTTCTTAAGTGAGAAGTTCTCAAGAGAAAATTTTGATCAAGTAGATTTCTTGAAGTTGAGGGGCAAGGATAGCATCCGGAGAGAGAGATTTTCTTAGCCAAAGAATCATTAGCAAAGAGAGGCAAAGAGTGATCCAGCAACGCTCACACAGAGGCTGGCACAGGTGTTGAAATTTGGTACCGAAGGATAGGTGGTTCCCTAAGGCTTTGATCTTTGGCCTAGAGAAAAGTGTCCAAAAGAATTTAATTTTTCTCCTAAAGTGACTTTATAATTTTTATAAAGTCAAATCTAATTAAAAGTGACTTTTAAGTGATAAAGTTACTAAAGTCTAATTTTTAAAGTGACTTTAATAAAGTCAATGTAAAAATTAGAAAGGAAAAGTGACTTTGGAAATAAAATGACTAAGTGGGTCTTTATTAAAGTGGGGTGAATTAAAAAATAGAAAGTGAGATTTAAATGAGCATTTAATCTCAGCCCTTGATCTCAATCTATTTCAGCCATTGGATTTAGGGATCACCCAAAAATCACTTAGGGTTAGATTAAAGGAGCAAAAAGAGGAAAAGGTCATTCATTCTTTCATGAGCAGATTGAGAGGAGAGCAAGAGAACAAGAGAGATTTCTGGACAGAGAGGAGAAGGAGACAGCAGCTTGGCACACATTCCAAGGCAGTAGTTTAGCAAATCTGTACAACTGAGTTAGCACACAGTGAAAGGCAGATTTTGGCACGATTTTCTAGAAATCCATACAGCTGTTTGCACAGAAATCGAGCAGTTTGCTGGCACATTTTCCAAGCAAGGTCGTACAGCAAGTGGTTGTACTTTGGCACGCAGATCGAGGCAAATCTGTACAGCATATTGCTGGGTTTTTCTGCACGCAAATCGAGGTCCGTATAGCGTATTTATGGCAGCTTGGCACACATTTCTAGGTAGGTCGTATAGCAGCATTTAAGGCTAAAAGTGGGCACAAAAATCGAGGAGGTCGTACAGCATTTATTACTGTCATGTTTTGTTGTTCGCAAGTATTTTCTAGCTTGCTGTGAGGCACGAAAAACGAGATAAGTTGTAAAAATTTGCTTGCTGATTTTTGTTGAATATTTCTCACTGTAAAAAGCATTTTCAGAAATAAGAAAGAGTTCTCGAACTGGTTTTCCCCAAGAGTTGTAGGGGGTTTTTTCAGGGTCACCTTGACCAAAAATCATTGTGTTTAAATGTGTTAAATGGCTGTTTGTACCTGCTGATTTTTTATTTCTGCATTTTCCAGCATTCTGTAAAATTTCCAGAATTTGTGTTTTCAGCAATATTTATTTTTCAGTTGTTGAATGTATGGATATGGGAAAGGCCATTTAACTATTTTGGAGAAATAAGGTGAAACTGAAAACCGGGGTGGGAAATGAAAAATTTTTACATGGTACCAGAGCTTGAGTGCTGAAGTGTAGTTTGGGACAGCAAAGAAGAAAATTACAGTCTTCTGATTTTTCACTCAGAAAATTCCAGCAAGCTGATTTTCACAAACAGCAATTTTATCTTTACTACAGCAGTGCTATTTTTCAGTTTTAGGACAGCAGGATGTCATTGGGATTGAGGGTGGAGGATAAGTTGGATGGGCATGCAAATTATAGCGTTTGGAAGGAGAGAATGCAAAGTATCTTTGAGGAGGCAGAAGTCTAGGACATCATGGTGCATACCACACAGAACACTATTGTTGTGCCTACTGATGCTACTCAGTTGGCTGAGTATAATAAAAAGAACAACAAGGGTAAGAGACTGATTCTAGACAGAGTCAAAGACCATTGCATTCTTCATGTGAGAGGAAACAGAAATGCCCATGAGATGTGGACAGCATTGTCCAATCTCTACCAGAGTACTAATTCAAACCAGAAAATAGTCCTGAAGGAGAAGCTGAAGACCATTAAGATGGGTAATGATAGTGCAGCTGGATATCTCACAAAGATTATTAATGTGAGAGATGAGTTGGCAGCAATTGGAGAGGTCACTCCACCCACTAAATTGGTGCAGATTGCACTGAATGGCCTCCCCCGTTCATGGATGAACTTTGCTGATGGGGTTTGTCCACGTGAGACCCTTCCCACATGGGAGAGGTTTTGGGATGATTGCATTCAGACAGAGATCAGGAAAGGTCAGCTTGGGACAGCCAAGCCAGTTGAGCAGGATGAGGATGTAGTACTGTCGGCAGGAGGCAAGAAACGCAAAGGTAAAGGTAAACAGGGTAACACACAAAAGGACTATTCCAAGGTGAAGTGTTGGAATTGTCAAAAGATGGGACACTATGCAGTTGTGTGTCCAAACAAGAAGAAGGGGAAGAACTAGAGCGTGGCAGCTTCAGCAGAGGTTGAGGGCTTTGCAAATCGTTTTGACCGGGAGTTTGGGTTCACTGCATGTGAGTTCTCTAGTGCAGGATCACCTGCCACACAGGTTCAGAGAGAGCATGTTTTTCCCTCGATTAGCGGAGCATCTTCGGGTATCTGGTATGTGGACAGTGGAGCTTCACGTCACATGACAAGGGTCCGTGAGTACTTCTCAAAGCTTTCAGAGAGTGGCCCTGATATGGAGGTAGTACTCGGTGATGACAGAGTTGTTAGAGCAGTCGGTGTGGGGACACTGACATTTCAGAGGGAGTCCAAACATCCCTTGAAAGTGTCAAATGTTCTTTATGTGCCAGGGATGAGGAAGAACCTCATATCCGTCTCAGCTTTGGAGGACAGAGGATATGAGGCACTGTTCAGGGGAGGACAGCTGTTGATGTATCCCAGGGGCACTCCAGCTAATTCAACTAGAGTGATAGGTGTACGCCATGCAATGGTGTACAAGTTCGCATTCCAGTCCCTTTTGGCATTGAGCAGTAGTACCGACAACAGAGCTAGCAGTTCTGAGTTGTGTGAGATTTGGCACCGCAGGATGGGACATATGTATCATGGAGCCTTGAGGACCTTGCGGGAGATCACTATAGGTGTGCCAGATTTCAGTACTTATCACTTTGATACTTGCAGAGGATGTGCGATGGGCAAGTTTGCCAAATCCCCTTTTCCCAGCAGTGATAGCAGAGCGACTAGGATACTTGATTTGATTCATTCTGATGTGAGCGCTCGGATGTCTCATGTTTCCTTGAGTGGATATGAGTACTATGTTTTATTCATTGATGATCACTCCAGGAGGACCTGGATTTATTTCTTGAAGACCAAGAGTGAGGTCTTCAAGCGGTTTCAGGAGTTTAGAGCTCTTGTGGAGACACAGACAGGGCGGAAGATCAAGTCCCTGAGGTCGGACAATGGGGGAGAGTACACCCTTGGGGAGTTTGTTGACTATTGTGCAGAGGCAGGCATTAGGAGGGAGTTCACTGTTCCTTACAACACCTAGCAGAACGGGGTTGCAGAGAGGAAGAACAGATCCATCGTAGGGGCTGCCAAAGCCATGTTACATGATCAGGGGTTGCCATTGTTCTTGTGTGCAGAGGCCTGCAACACAGCTGTTTATTTGCAGAACAGGAGTCCGCATCGTGCCTTGGGGCACATGACTCCAGAGGAGGGTTTTTCTGGGAAGAAGCCTGATATTGGTCATCTTCATATCTTTCGGTGCATTACATACTCCTACATACCCAAGGAGAAGAGGAACAAACTAGAGCCCAACGCAGAGAAGGGTATCTTTGTGGGCTACAGTGAGACCTCAAAGGCCTTTCGAATTTACATTCCTGCACAGAGGAAAGTTGTTGTCAAGCGGGATGTGAAGTTTGAGGAGGACAGGGCCTTTAGGAGGTCACAGGAGTTGTATCTGGATCAGCCAGACCCTCAGTAGCAGTTGAGTCAATCGCAGAGATCCGGTGGGCAAGGATCAGGAGGATCCGAAGGTACATCTATGATGATGCCAGGTCCGTCAGTGAGGAGTGGCTCGACGAGCCAGAGAGGTGGTGCTCCGAGCAGCGTGCAGAGCAGACCACAGAGCAGTTCACCAGGGAGTCCACTGATGGACAGTTCACACAGTACATCAGCTTCTACAAGTTCAGGTGCAGGCAGGAGGACAACGGACAGGCAGTCAGGAGTTCAGGCTACTAATGGTGATGAGGAGGAGGAGTTTCACTCTCCTATGGGAGAAGCATGCTCAGGGAAGAGGAAGCCCAAGCGGCTTCAGGACACCTTAAGAGATGCCACATCGGTTGCTGGGCCTAAAAGGCTGGTCAGAGAGAGTAGACCACCTGAGAGATTTTGTAGCTATATGGCAATAGCTACCAGCATCCCTGACTCTAACCCTTCTAGCTATGAGGAGGCAGTTAGCCAGCAGGTCTGAAGAGAGGCCATGCAGGAGGAGTATTCTTCTATCATGAAGAATGTGTTTGGGAGGTGGTGCCGAGGCCTGAGGGCAAATCCGCGGTTACTTCCAGATGGCTTTACAAGGTAAAGCATGCTGCAGATGGCAGCATTGAGAAATTCAAAGCGAGGTTTGTGGCTAGAGGGTTCTCCCAGGTAAAGGGAGTTGATTATGAGGAGACCTTCGCTCCCGTGGCTCGATATACTTCAATCCTCTCCATTATATCGATAGCAGCAGAGATGGGTTGGAAGATCCACAGATGGATGTGAAGACTGCATTTCTTAATGGCTTCATACAGGAGGAGGTGTACATTGAGCAGCCACAGGGCTTTGAGGTGCATGGGAAGGAGTCCCATGTGTGCAGACTGAAGAAGGCCCTTTATGGCCTGAAGCAAGCTCCCAGAGCTTGGTACTCCAGGATAGATACTTATTTGCAGGGGATGGGTTTCACAAAGAGTGAGGCAGATCCGAACCTTTACTTTATTGTGATAGGTGAGGAGCCTCTCATTCTGGTGCTGTATGTGGATGACTTGGTCATTACAGGTGCAGAGAGACTCATAGAGCACTGCAAGAGAGATCTTGCGACGGAGTTTGAGATGAAGGACATTGGCTTGATGCATTACTTTTTGGGTTTGGAGGTGTGGCAGGAGGAGGGGCATTTCTTCCTGGGGCAGGGGAAGTATATTGTGGACATCCTTAGCAGATTCCACATGGAGGATTGTAGACCCATGTCGACACCGATGATCACCAACTGGAAGAAGCTTCATGCTTCGGATTCCGAGTTGGTGGATCCCACATTGTACAGGCAGCTGATTGGTTCCTTGATGTATTTGGTCAACACTAGACCAGATATCTGTTTTGCAGTCAACACGATGAGTCAGTTTATGTGTGAGCCTAGGAAGGTTCACTGGGTGGCTGCAAAACACATTTTGCGGTACTTGCAGGGGACAGTGGATTTTGGTCTGGACTACAGGCAGGGAGATGGAGTGAGATTGGTAGGATACACTGATTCTGATTGGGCAGGTTGTGCTTCTGATAGGAAGAGCACTTCAGGGTGTTGTTTTGGGTTGGGTTCAGCAGTAGTATCATGGTTCAGACAGAAGCAGCGGTCAGTAGCACTGAGTTCAGCAGAAGCAGAGTATATGGTAGCCAGTCTAGCTAGTTGTGAGGCCATCTGGCTTTGCAAGATGTTGTTTGGCTTATTTGGTCAGCCGTTGAGACCTTCAGTCATTTACTGTGATAATCAGAGTTGCATTAAACTCACGGAGAATCCAGTATTTCATGTCAGGTCAAAGCATATCGGGATCAGATATCATTTCATCAGAGACTATGTTCAGAAGGGAGCTGTGAAGCTTGAGTATATTTCCACTGATGAGCAGGTTGCAGATATTCTTACCAAGCCTTACCACGGGGCAAGCATGTCTACTTCAGAGACAAGATGGGTGTGGTTAGGAACACCTTCCTCCTCAGTAAGAGGGAGTGTTGATTTGGTACCGGAGGACAGGTGGTTCCCTAAGGCTTTGATCTTTGGCCCAGGGAAAAGTGTCCAAAAGAATTTAATTTTTCTCCTAAAGTCACTTTATAATTTTTATAAAGTTAAATCTAATTTAAAAGTGACTTTAAGTGATAAAGTTACAAAAGTCTAATTTTAAAGTGACTTTAATAAAGTTAATGTAAAATTACAAAAGAAAAGTGACTTTGGAAATAAATGACTAAGTGGGTCTTTATTAAAGTGGGGTGAGTTAAAAAATAAAAAGTGAGATTTAAATGAGCATTTAATGTCAGCTCTAGATCTCAATCTATTTCAGCCATTGGATTTAGAGGTTACCCAAAAGTCACTTAGAATTAGATTAAAGGAGGAAAAGGAGGCAAGAGGTCATTCATTCTTTCATGAGTAGATTGAGAGAAGGAGAGCAAGAGAGCAAGGGAGATTTCTGCACAAGGAGGAGAAGGAGACAACAGCTTGGCACACATTCCAAGGCAGCAGTTGAGCAGATTTGTACAGCTAATTCAGCACATAGTGAAAGGCTGATTTTGGCACGTTTTTCTAGAACTCTGTACAGCTGGTTTGCACAGAAATCGAGGAGTGGTTTGCACAGAAATCGAGGAGCAGTTTGTTGTTTTTCTTGCACGTAAATCGAGGTCCATACAGTGCATTTATTGCAGTCCGTATAGCACATTTAATGCAGGCCGTACAATAGCATTTAAGGCTGAAAATGGGCACGAAAATCAAGGAGGCCGTACAACATTTATTGCTGTCCTGTTTGCTGTGAGGCACGGGAAAAGAGATAAGTTGTAAATTTGCTTGCTGATTTTTTGCTGAATATTTCTCACTGTAAAAAAGGCATTTTCAGAAATAAAGAAGAGCTCTCGAACTGGTTTTCCCCAAGAGTTGTAGGGGGCTTTTCCAGGGTCACATTGATGAAAAATCACTGTGTTCAAATGTGTTAAATGACTGTTTGTACCTGCTGATTGTTTTATTTCTGCATTTTCCAGCGTTCTGTAAAATTTCCAGAATTTGTGTTTTCAGCAAAAAAATATTTTTTCAGTTGTTAAATGTATGGATATGGGAAATGGCATTTAACTATATGGGATAAATAAGGTGAAACTGAAAACCAGGGTGGAAAATGAGAAATTTCTACACTGCATGCATGATGTCTGTTCGGGTACCTGTTAGATAGAGTGGACTACCAACCATGGATCTGTAGGTTGGTTGATGCACTGCTGCTGATTCATCATTTTCGCTGAGGCTGCATCCTGTTACCATAGGGGTACATACTGGTTTAGCATCTTCCATGCCATATTTCTTGAAGATCGGCTTGAGGTACTTGGTTTGTGATAGAAAAATACCATATTTATTTTGTTGTACTTGTAAACTAAGAAAATATGTGAATTCACTAAGGAGGGACATTTCAAATTCTTTTTGCATTACCAAAGCAAAGTTTTTACTCATGGCTTCTTCATTACTACCAAAAATGATATCATCAACATACATAAAAAGTATTAGCAATTTGTCATTATCAATTTTTATATATTGATTGCTATCAGCTGATCCTTTTGAAAAACCTTGTTGATGAAGTTATTTGTTAAGACAATAATACCAGGCCCTTGGAGCTTGTTTTAGACCATAGAGCGCCTTTCTGAGTCTGCATACAAGTTTTAGATCATTTCCAAGGATGAATCCGTCTGGTTGCTCAATATATACTTCTTCTTCTAGATCTCCATTAAGAAAGGCAAATTTCACATCCATTTGATATACTTTGAATTTATGATAGCTAGAAAGAGCAAGGAACATTCTTATGGCTTCAAGGCTAGCAACAGGTGCAAAAGATTCTTCAAAGTCTATACCTTCTTGTTTCTAACAACTTCCCCATTTTCATTCAACTTGTTTTTGAATATCCATTTGGTTCCATTGATATTCTTATCATGAGGTCTAGGAACTAATTCCCAAGTATTATTCTTTCCAATTTGCTCAAGCTCTTCATTCATGGCCTTGACCCAACATTCATCTTTGCATGCTTCATGTACATTTTGCGGTTCGATGGAGGAAAGCAATGCTAGATAGCTTGAAGCTTCTGTAATAGTTCTTCTTGTTTGTACACCTGCCTCTTTCTGTCCCAAAATTTGAGTCTCTGGATGATTTTTCTGAACATATCTGGATGGATTCTTTTCTCTCTGCCGTTATTGCTTCTTCTTGCTTCACTGTGGTTTCCTATCTTCTTCACACTTAGCTCTAATTGATGTGGAGGATATCCTTATTTTCTTTCTTTTTTTTCCCACTCTCTTTGTTTTACCTTGCTTTGATTTTCCGCTGCTTCATCACCACACATCAATAATTTCAACAATTTTCCCTAGTCTTTTATTATTAATCCCTTTACTTCAGAAGGAGATATCCAAGGAGAATGCCTTCATCTGCTCTAGGTTCAAATTGCCAAGTTTTCATCAGTCTTTTGATGTAACATTTTCTTCCAAAAACTTTGAAGTATTTTACAGTAGGAGTCTTACCATACCAGAGTTCATGTGGAGTTTGAGTGTTGTTTACCTGAACATTTGTTTTGTTGAGAATAATGACGGAAGCAAATGCAGCTCCACCTCAGAAGGTTGCAATAGTTCCAGAATCATCTAGCATAGCACGAGCCATTTGTTGCATAGTTCTGTTCATCCTTTCTACAACTCCATTTTGCTGAGGAGCCCTTGTGGTAGAGAATTCCCTTCTTATTCCATGTTCTTCAGAGAAGTCGAAGAATTCATCCGAGGTAAGTTCCCCTCGATCAAACCTATGGCATTTTATTTTGCGATCTGATTCGTTTTCAACCAAAGATTTGAATGCTTTGAACTTTTCAAATGCTTCGTCTTTACGCTTTAGAATTCCTATCCAACACATTTCGGAAAAGTCGTCAATGAACAATATAAAGTATTCTTCTCCACGAGGTGAATTTTTCCTTGATGGACCACATCAATCAGTATGGACAAGTTCAAGTGGTTTACTAGCTGATCCTTCCTTCGCAAAAATGTGTTCTGGTTTTCTTACCAAATTGACATGTTTTGCATATTGTATTTTTTGGAATTCTGATGTCAGGAAGATTGCGAATAGCTTGGACTTTGCATTCTTTCCTTATCTGAGGGAAGCTTAGATGCCCCAATCTTCTGCGCCATAGCCAGTGTTCATCACTTTTTCTTAAATAGCATTGTTGTTGTCCTCCCTTGAGTATGCATAAATTATTTGGAGTTCTTAGGTCTTTGATCACTGTTTCTCCTGTATCAAGTTCACGAACAACACATCCATTTGATCAAAATACTACCTCATTTCCTTGATCACACATTTGACTAACACTCGATAGATTATGCTTTAAACCATCAACATACATAACATTCCCAGCTTTGACCTTTTCTTTTAAGAGAACAGAGCCTTTACCTTTTATGACTGTAGGGGTGTTATTTCCAAATGAGACCTTCCTTTTCTTTTCTAAGGCACTATATGACTGAAGTTTTTCTTTATCACCTGTCATGTGTTTCGAGCATCCATTGTTAATGTACCATTTATTTTCTTGTCCTTCTGCATATAAGGCTATACCACATCTTTTGGTTTATGGTTCTTTCTTTTTCCATGTTTTGGGACCCAATGAAGCTTGCTCCTTCTGAGATGTTTGCTGAAATTTACTCTTGCATTTAGAGTCTTCATGACTGAAGTTGTTATAGATAGAGCATTCTATTTCATTTTCAAGAGTAGAAAAGTTATTGTAGGTCCTTTTCATGATCCCAGTCACATTCCTTTGATTTCGTGCTTCCTAGTGATGATGGTCTTGTAAGCAACACATTGAGCAGCTTTGTGTCCAAAGTTATGATATGAAAAACATTGGCCATTAAAGAAATTCCTGCAATTATTGGATCTACTGACTTGATGATTGTAGTTTCCATTGACATTCATTCTTGAAGAAAATTGAGAATGATTTACCTGTGGTTGGTTATAGCTTCTGTTCATCCTTGAAGTAGATTGAACTCGATTTATCTGGTGATCTATTTTAAGCCTCTGTTGACGATTGTCAACCTGTTCATTTCTCCTTGCTGCATCAAGATAGCTTTCGGAGGTTGATAGATTATGTGATTGAGATGGTTCTTTAGTATATCCAAGACCTATCTTTATCAGAGGAGAACGTTGCACTTTGATAATTTCATCTAAAGTTTCTAATCCTTTAGCAAACCCAAGATTGAGAGCTTTTGTTTTCTCAATTTCTTTTCTTCGACCCACAATTTCACATTCTAACTTTTCATTGTGTTTTTCCCTTTTAGCAAGTTGGAATGTTAGAGTATCTATAATCATACTCTTTTCTTCTAAATAGACTTTAAGTGTAGAAATTTCTTCATAGAGAATATATTCATCTAAAGCATCCAAGAAATCATCATCTTCAAAAGCCATTAGAAGTCTATGATCGTTACTATTTTCATCTTCATCACTATTTGATAAACCATCACTATCTTCATGTGTATAGTAGCTCTTCTTATTTACCCTTTGTTTTCTATTCCATTTTTCTGATTCCTTACCTTTATCAAGCTTATCTTTGTGAGGACATTTGGCAACTTAATGACCTACTCTTTCACAAGCAAAACATTTGAAAGGTAGTTTACCTCTGAATCTTCCAGAAACCTATTGAAGGTTCTTGACAAAGTTTGATTCTTCCTCTCCTTCTGACATATGTCCTAACTCATTGAGTTCTCCTTTCCCTGAAGCTTTGAATGTGGCTTCTCTCATATTTGATGGACCCCCATTTTTCATTTCGAAAGTAGTTAGGATTTCGTGCAGCTGTGACATAGTAATACTCTGAAGATCCTGCTTTTCTTCTATGGAAGAAACTTTTGATTTAAACTCAGAAGACAAGGATCTTAGAACCTTTTCAACTAAAATAACTTCTTTTATCTCTTCACCCAAGTTTTTCATGCGATTAACAATCTCATCTATACGTAAGAAATAATTAGCTATAATTTCATCATTATGCATTCTGAGAGTTTCATATTGAATTCTGAGAGATTGTAGTTTTGCACGTTTTACCTGATCGTCTCCTTCATAGCTTAGAATGATCTTGTCCCATATTCCTTTGGTGATTTTGAGCTGCATAACCTTGACAAATTCTGATTGTGACAGACTCCCAAATAGAGTATTGACAACCTTTGCATTTGTTTCATCCTGCTTTTTACCTGTCATATCTATAGAAATTGCTGATGGAAATGTGTATCCTCCCTCCATGATTTCCCAAACATTTGTTCCAAGGGATTAAAGATAGGTTGTGGTTCTTACCTTCCAATAGATGAAGTTGCTCCCATCAAAGATTGGTGTCCTGATGGATGCCTCTCTTTCGTAGTTGCTCATGATGATAGATCTTCCTTCAAGCGATCAAGTTTCTTCTGAAGGACCTGCTCTGATACCAATTGTT
>APFE030490789.1:9240-34000 GCA_000404065.3 Pinus taeda | reverse complement strand
TAATGAAAAATCAAGCTGGTAGTCTCGGTTTTGAGATCCAGTGGGAAATCTCTGTGTATATGTGTTTTATGTGTTATGTTCTCGCATTTTTATTTTTCCTGTAATTTAGAATTCGTATGTAGGTAATTTCTGTACGGGGTTAAAACCTACATTTATATCATGAGTTTGGCCATGAGAGAGAAAAAGTCAAACTGAGAAAAAACTAGGCGAAAAAACAGAGTTTTTTGGCAAAAATGACACTTTTCCATCCTGTATGCAGCGCCACTTTTCCTGTGCGTAGCGATTTTTCCCAGCTGATTTTGGAAGCCTTCCCGTGTACCAAATTTTCTCCAATTGAGCTTGTTGGAAAGGTCCATCTGTCTACTTTCCAGAACAAGTGGAATTTCTGAGTTTGGTATCATTTGCCCCTCCAAAAATCAGTTCTTCCAACACTGGTTCCTTTGTGGCCAAAAAGGGGCAGAGAGGGCATTTTTGAGGTGTTTTTGACCCTTTTGGAGGCCCAAAACTTGACAAAACTTTCTAGTAATTTTTGGTTATTTATCAAGGAATCCAAAAATGTAGAGTTTTCCTCCAGAGGAGGTCCCTAGCAAAATCGAGTGCTAGGTGACGCTACGCACCAAGCAGAAAAACCTGTTTTTTCCTTCAAATTTTCAAAATTGTCAAAAAGTGTGCCAAATTTCTTGAAATTTGGAGTGAGTGACCTGCACTAAGTACTATGTTGGGCCAAGGAAGCTTCAGCCAAGATTTTTAGTCTATCTTGGTCTTTCTTCCTCCTCAAAGTTTTCCTCAACTTGGCTTTTAAGCTCCTTATTCTCGCTTTGCAAATCTTGTTTCTTGCCAAATAATGAAAAGCCATGTGTCTCAACATTTTTTTCTCCTTATTTGCTTTTTCAAGCAGCTTCTCCAAGTGCATATTTGTCCTCTCTAGCCAAGATTTCCGGTTAGCATCAATCTCTTGCTCAAGCGGTGTCAATTTGACTTTCCTCCTCTTTGTTGCTCGCCGGTTTTCCCTTATAGTTTGTAGCTCCATGATTGTTTGTTGATCCTCTAGCTGCTTGTTCCTTTGCTCAAGTTAATTGATTATCCAATTAGCCCTTTCAAGGTTAAGAGCTAAGGCATGAATGTCAAATTCTTGCTCTTTGATGATCTCTTTCAGTCTTGAGCTTTGGGGACCCAAATCCACATCATCATCCTGAATCAAAATGAAATCTCTCTCCTGATCTTCAGAAAGCCCTTCCTCATGCACTGGTTGTTTCCCTTTGTCTTGCACCTACTTTATTGAAGAATAAGGCAGATCCCCTTTCACCCCGGGTGAAGATAGCATTTTCCTATGATCTGATGAAGGAAACGAGACCCCTTCCACCCCAGATGGATATAGTACTCATTTTGCAGCTGCAAATAGCCTCCTTGTCCCCTTTTGATAAGTGATGAATACTAGAACATTGGTGGTTTGAGTCTCATACACCTATTGCTTATTTGAAGGCCCTCCTTCCTCTTGAAAAACTGATGGGGCCACTTGAGGGCTTTTGAAAACCTCATGTGAAATGAAATCATCCCATGAAACATTCAGCAAACTCAGCTGATGCAAAACCACAATCTTGATCAATGCAAAGTGATAAATGTTGTTGTATTGTTGATGAGGAGGTTTTCTTTTCACTAATGTGGTCATTTTCTCAATATTTCTACATATGAAATAGGGGAGGTTCATCATCCTCACCCTAGTGAAATGAATCAATAATCTAATATGGTAGGTGTACAAGCGAGAAAATCTCCCTTCACAGCTGAAGTATTTGATAATTAGCTTCATGAGTGGGGCATATGTGTCTTGTAGGTATCTAAAAGGGAAAACCCTACTGATCTGCTTCTGATAGCTAGCCTTGATATAAGGCTCATAATGTTCTTTGTCCATAAGCTGTCCTTTGTTCCACTGTTCACCCATATTCGGAATACCTGTGGCTTCAGCTATAGTTCCAGGTGTCAAAGTAAAGGTAACACCTGCTAAATTTACTTGGCCATTGTGAAGATGGAGAACAAAAATCCTAGCATGCTCATGGTGGTATTTCACTCTTTCCACCATCTCACAAAACTGATAGCAAGTTTGATGTTAGAAACATGCTACTGCAAGAGGACAAGCCAATATCTCTGTGAGTGTAGTGGGCTCCTCTTGGATGTGTTTTCTCCCCTTATGTGGTCTTCTCGGTGCATGAATTTCTTGGAAGGAATCACTCACTATTTCCTCATCCCTTTCATAAGCTGAATCTGTTTCCATATTTGCCACGGTTTGATGTTCAATGATGAGTATGAAGAGATTTTATATCAAGAACAGGTGTTTGTTGTTTGATGAATGGGATTGATGAGTGGGATTGATGAATGAGGGATTTGATGCTGGATGTAGGGTTTTTAGGGAGTGATATGGTTTGGGGATGCAAATTAGGGTTTGGGAATAGTAGGAAATTGATAGGGTTTTAGGGTTTTGGGGATAATGGCGTAGGATGATTGTGAATGGGAGAGGGAAAAGGAAATGAAATGAGGGAAGTGTAGTGGAGGGAAATGTGACAATGATGTAGGGGAACAAATAGCAACAATGGAAAATTGCAAACCCTAGACATGTTTTTGTAGTGTAACTGTGCAGCAAAATAGGGTTAGTAATTGCACCTATCTAAACGTCATCAAAGTTGATTAAATCTCTTGTAATGGCAAAGTGGAATGTTTCACTTACTTGTGGAATGATTTTGGCAGAGTTTTGAAGCTTGGGCAAGATCGTTTTGGTGAAATTTATGCTTGGAGGGCAAGTGCATCAAGCCAAGATGCAGGTGCAGCGTGCCCGTTCAGTTCCTAGTGTAAAATCTATGCTCTGTGCGTCGCGCCAGCACAGTTTTGCTACGATTCGCCTTTCTTCACCTCTGAACACGATTTTTGCTTTGTTCACTCTTTCTTTTTGGCACAAATGAATTCTTCAATACAAATATCACTTTATATACTAATGACTTTAATTTTTATTTTAAAGAAACCCACTTTCTAATGTTTGCTTTTCACTTTGGCTTTTAAAACTTTGTTTTGCAGTTTGGATCTCTTTTTGAATTTAATGGACTAAGGCTTTGAATTTCTTGTCTCTTTTGCAGGAGCTGGAGTGCAGTAGCTTGGCAAGGTGACCAGGGTTGCATTTCCGAACTTATTACATATAGGAAAATAAAATTACATGAAATTTTATACATAAAACATAAAAACTTTATTTTTAAATCAATCACTGAGAATGTCATTATTGAAATTTTTTATGTTGAGACCTTATTAGACCTCCTCATGTGCTTGCTGACCATTATTGGGCTTTTTACAAGACTATGAGGACAAACCCTAACCTAATGAGACCTAAAACCTTAAAAATTACTTTTGCAAATGTAAAGACAAAAGATGACTGTAAATGACCTAAATTTGTGAAAATAGGCTAGCAAGTAAAAACCATAAGGGAATTTGATAAAGCACCTCTACCATTAGATGATCCATGACCCTAATGGAATGCATTTGATCAGATGAGACACCTAAGAATGCATGCAACAAGAGAATTTTGATCACTTATGGAGGGATGAAGATACTGACACTAACAGAGGGCAAGTCTGATTTGTAGATTTAATGGTCTATGGCCACGCATAGTAGATCTACACTCATGTATTTCCAAACATTGGAAACCCCTAATTTTAGCAGACTTGAATATTTATTCTTTGGCCAGAGGGTTCTTTATAATAATCTTCGATAAAGCTAAAGATCTAGTGTTTATCTCTAATTTTGGTCTGTGTTTTAGGATAGTGCAGGGCTATCTATGAAACCTTGGTACCCCTCTTTTGACTCTCTTTCATCTTCAATCTCTGACGCTCGAGTTTGGGTAAGGCTCCCTAATCTCCCTTTGCATCTGTGGAACCTTTCATCATTGAAATCAATAGTAAATGGCTTAGGAAGATTTTATCATCGAATAAATGCTACTACATAGTAATTGAAACCCATATATGATTTCATTTGTGTGGAGATGGATTTTAACAAAGGATTTTTGGCGGAAATTAAGCTGACAAGCCAAGATTATCAATGGGTGCAAAACTTGGATTATGAAAATATTTATTTTCGTTGTAGATATTTTTTTGAAATAGGGTGTTCTCTCAAAAATTTTCCTGAAGCTAGGAAAAATAGTCACAAGCCAAGGTGGTAGGAAGTTGTCAAGTTAGAACATTACACAATATTTAAGGATGAACTCCCCCTAGATCTCAGTAACAAGGAAAATCAGTAAGAGGACAAAAAGAGATTAGAATCTAAGAAAGATCCCCATCAAGGTCATGGAATTTTAACAACAAGCCAAGTGAAGGTGGGTAGCAAAGAGGAGGCTTATGAAAAACTTGAGAATTCTGGTACCTCAACTACTTCTCCTTAGAATAATTTTGTAAAAAAATATTCGTAGCACTCATCTTCCAAAAGCGGTCAAGGACAAGACATAATTTTTATGACTCCATTGTCTCTTCATATAACAGCTCTAAGAAAAATGTCTTTGTCGGTGTTTCTCCATAAAACAATATTGAAGGAGTATCTTCTTTGGTTGACTAGGAAGATGAGGAAGAGTCATTAATGAGTCAAAAGGACGAAGCACCTATTAGAGACCATCTACATAAAGTTGAAGTGATAAACTCACCAGATAACTTGGGATGGATCAAGGTTGAAAAGAGGCGAAAAATATCTCACCAAGGATAACGAGAAGCTAGTCAAAGTTAAAATGAAAAATAGTTAAGAATGTGATGCAAATGTATTTGGACCTTTGGGGTCTTTTGGAAAATATTTTGTTGGAATGGGAACAAATTTTATGTATTCTGGAGTTATTAATGAAGGATTTGGATTGATCCTGTGTGCTCAATCTCAAATCCTCAAGGAATTTTGGTAGCTAATTTTTTTAGAAGAATTGTAACGGTTATGGGTCAGATCCCAGTTCTTTCAATATAAACTAAAATACCCATTTCTGTTATATATATATAAATTAATTAAATATTATATTCTTATATAGCTATAATAATGATATAATATTATGATTTCACATGAATAATGTTAATATTGATATTTTCTATTATTATTAATATTACTTACCCCAATGGGGGCAGTTGATCAAAATGTAGGGGAGCTCAGGGGGTGGGCGCCCACCAACCCATTAAATCTCATGACTCTAAAGGAGGGGGGCGGCATGGCTTGCCCCCTAATGAATCATATGTGCAATGTTAATGATCTTAAGAATGCCTCGGCCTTCAAGTTATATCTCAACCCTTATCCTTGGATGTATGCGACGATAAATTGGTCTGGTTATTCAAAGGCTACAGAGGAGCTTTAAATCAACCCTACAAGCCTAACCTTAAGTTTTATTGTTATCAATTTCTAGAAAAAGTGGTAGTATTCAACAATTTTTTTCGATTTGGAGGGAAAATATAGGAGCCTTCAGACAGATAAGCTTCCCGCATGTTGCACTTTCCCTACTTTGAATGCTTACAGTCTATCCAGCTATAAGGAGGTCGCTTACCAACATAAGGGTTCTGGTTTGAGGAAGCATTTTCACATTTTTAGCTTGGAATAGAATAATCTATAGGTTTCTCATTTTGGTGCTTTTTCGTGGCTGGGCACCCCACTTTTCTATGGGCTAAAATTTAAGGTAATTTTGTCTCTTTGGTTATTTTGGCTCATTTGTTTCGTATTGGTTAATTACAATGCACTTATAGGATTTATGTTATGCTATCGAATTAAGGCTCTGGTGTGCCTGTTTGGCTATTTCCATGTGACTTTGTTTCTTTTGTGATTCTTCGAAGTTATTTGGTTGCAGACCATTTGTCCCCATCTCCTAGTTTCTTCCCTCTTGTGGCCTAGGATTGGTTCTGCTAGTTGGGATTGGCCCTCTTCTACTCCCCATTTAGGTGCAAATGATGCGATTTCATTTATCAGGTATTGTGGAAAGGAAAGGAGCGCCATACCTATAGGTTGTCGGAACATTATTGTAGTTCCTGTAAACCTGTGAAGTTCAAATTATGGAGATGGTGCATTGTGGGAATGTCTAGGAAGTGCAAAATTTGTTTAGTTAATTGGTAAACCATGTCGATACAATGAAAATGTGATTTTGTGACACATGGGAGTGTGTCTAATCCATTCGGTCCCATGCCAAGACTCACGCCTAGGAGGCAGTTTCTACCAACCAGGCTACAACCCCTCCCTGCACCCATTAGAGAAATTTTGAGGTTAAAAATGGGTCTAAAAAAATGTATAACCAAAATAAACTATATAATAATCAATAAGATTCAAGATAATGATGTCAACCATGGGGGATGATTCACCATTTTTGGAGTAAAAAGGTAAAAAGATTAAAAATTAAATAATTGAATTAAAAAAAAAAAAAAAAAAAAACAATAAAAAAAATAAAATCAACTTATCTCTCTACGGTTTTACTCAAATTTCAAGCAAGAGCACTCGTTGGATGCAGAATTTAATTCTTCATCCAAGGGAGTACCCATGTTGCATACTTTTGACAAACCCTGCTACAAGAAAAATGAAAAATAAATGAAAAATGTGTTTGCAATCATGTTTTTTCATGTATTTATCATTTTTTGTGTAGGAGGGTCCATCGAAAGTATGCAACATGGGTAATCCTTGGATGAGGAATTAAATTTCGCATCCAATGAGTGCTCCCAATTGAAATTTGAGTAAAACCATATGGATATAAGTTTAAAATATGAGTTGAAAAAGTAGTTTTTTCCTTTTTCCCTCTAAAATTTGATGATGTAATCAAATCTTATTTCATTATTTTCACTATTATTTTATAATATTCCTTAGTAGGCCCATTTTTTACCTCAAAATTTCTCTAATGCAAGTCGATATTTGTTAGCTTGAAAGGAATGTCCCCAGAGAAAGACAATAGTTTTTAGATTATGAGCTCATTGATTAAGTTTCACATTGGCTCCCAGATACAGGGCATACTAGGGGGAGGAGAACCCAGTCACCCTTCACTAGCAGTTGAAGTCCTTATTGGCGTAAGTTCCCAAGAAAAAGCATGACAATACAAATGAAATTATTTCATTTCCCAATAACCTGCAAAGAAATCAATAGAAGATTGTAAGACAACCTTAATCACTTAGATGCTTGCCTAGTCCACATGGAGAAGCACATACAGTATGAATTCAAGCTTCTGATTCCCCCAAGCATTATACAAGAGAAACCTACTCTAATAACTTCATCTGACTCCTAGATGGATACCTATTGTGTTCTGATGTTGCTAGTTTTTTGTTACCTCGGGCATCTTTTTTTTAATAGCATAGTCCACTTTATCTGCGATAAAAAAATTGGTAAATTTTCTACTGGCCAAAAAATATAGTAGTAGTGAGGATGGTATAATTTTGCAAATTTGTAGGTAGTAACCATAATCTTTCGACTTAATAAAAAATTCTTGACCTACAAAAAAAAATTGTTTTTAACAATAACTAGCGAATTGGTAACTTCGAAGGACTAATATGGGAAACACCCAAGGTTAAATCACACCATCTACCACTATTCACCTCAACTTCAATATATTCAAATATACTTGCCCTTTCGGGCTTATAATATTTTTTCTCAACATGAATGTTCAACTTGTACAATTTTTTCCCCACACAGGCTAACATGTCTATGGAGAAGAAAACTTGACTAGAGGGGGAAATAAACTCGCTAGATTCCACTCAAGATATTATGCTTTAACATTATTATTAATATTTTTTTGTGCTTAAGAAAGAGACAGTACTTCTATTGTCTTGGGAAAGAAAATAAATTACAATGGTTACAATAAGCGCACATAGGCGCAAGCTGCCACAGAGGAAGATGGATAAATAAACCAAGTGCCCTAAAAAGCTCGGAAATAAAAAACCAAGGCCTAAGCTACCCCAGAACTGAAAACGTGCACAAGGACCGCTTAGTACTCTCACAAGTTAGCCTCCATTGATCTTTCTCCTTTTAATCTAACGGTTTAAAAGCAAATCTCGTGAAGAAGTAGCCTGCGGCATACCCCCAAAACTGCTCGACCAATTATGACCGTCGATCATTCCCCTTCTAATCTGACAGCTAGTATCATATCGCTCAACTCAAAATCCCAATGAATACCGTGCGATAAAGCCCTTCCTCATCTCCGCCACTTGTTTCTCTCCAAGTGGCATCGCTAGCTTTACATGAAACCATCTTTGGCTTTGATGGCGCCCAATAAAGGGGTGAACCATAAGCAGTTTTGACCTTCCGTCCCCACAAACCTACACAACCATATGTGGTCGTTGATCGTCCCCCTCTTGATCTGATGTCATAATCAATATCTTATAGCACATAAGCTCTAGGAATACCGCGCGATGAGGGCAGTATTCTTTCTTCTTCCCCTGCCAGGCGTCGCTTGCTAAGTGGCATTGCATGCTGTCCAGGAAAATCGCTTCCTGGTTAAACGGCGCCTAATGTAGGCGGTTTATCCCGAGCAGTATTTGACTCTTGTTTTCTACTCCCCTGGTCCCCAAAGCATTGCACGAGGAAGACATGCCCTTAAGGGTCACTTCTTGCACGGAAAACACCAAGATTTGCGTTGGCCTCCATTGTCGTTCTTCACAGTAGCCCATTTCCTCAAAGCTTTTCATTTTCAGAAGATAGCTTCTGGCCCGATGACTTCCTCTGTCCAAGATTCTAGTAGCCCCCAGGCTGATGTAGACTTTGTTAAATTCCTGTGCGACCATAAAGTGCACATCCTCTGAGAAATTGTCTAATGTGATTTTATTCCTCATTTACGTAGAGAGAAATAATGTCTCTCTGTCTATTCTAATAGTGTTGTCTGTCTGTGAGGGCCCAAGATGGCATTCATCTCTCATTCTATCATCTGTTACCTCCTCCCACCAGCAACACCTGTCGATAAGCTTGCTTCTAACCCCCTCATTGGCTAGCCAGTCTGCCACTTTGTTTGCGTCCCTGCAAACATGCACAAACCTGAGAGTTCTTAGAATTCTTAGGTTTGATTGAATTCTCTAGTAGACTTGTAGAAGTAGCCAGTGACCTGAGATTTTATCTGGTGCTTCTCCTGCACTTATTCGCTTGACATAATTAATGACTAACTCCGAGTCAGCCTCAATGATGACATTATGAATGTTGTGCTTGAGCAATATTTCCAAGCATAGTTCCATCGCCATGAGCTCAGCCATGTTGTTGGTTGCCTTCCCTAGATAACTATGGAAAATGACTTGTATGTTGCCCTCCTCATCTCTCATGACCCCTCTGTACCCTGCATCTCCATGATTTCCTTTTGAGGCTCCATCTATGTTAAATTTCAAAAAACCTTGTGAAGAGGGTTGCCAAAAAACATTTCCTTCTTAGTTGTGCTTGGAAAGTTGCAGAGGGCTCTGAGGGAGATGAACCTGAAGCTACAGCTTTTCTAGGATGTTAGCCTCTCTATGTCCCCTGAGTTTTCTGGAGGATACACCCCCCAAGATGTGGACAGTCTCCTTGAGTTGCTTGAGGATTAGCTTTATGATGCTACTCTCCGGGCACATTTTATCTTTGAAAATCTTGTTATTGTGCTCCTTCCATACATTCCAGATCATGAACCCTGGAGTCAAAGCCCAGGCTAAGTTTATTGTCCCATTATTCGAAAAAAAAATTCTCTAACTTTTTAGCGTGGCAATGATGTCATTCTATTGCCTGTCTGTCTGTGCCCGAAGACATTCCCAACCTAGTTCGAAAGTATGGCAGTGAAGGATAAATTATTGAAGAGATGATTAGTGGTTTCTTCCTGTTGTCCACATAGATGACATCTTGAGGGGCCAAAAATGCCTCTCTTTCTAAGACTATCCCATGTCAAAATCTTTCCTTGACGAACGAGCCACTTGAACAGTTTGACCTTAATCCAATGAGGGTTATCCCAGAGTTCTTTCCAAGTCTTGTCAGTGCTTGGAAAGTTAAACCCTGTAGCTATTATGTTGGCCTCTTTGAGGGTGAAGAGACTCGCCTTATTCCTCCCCCATAATAATTGATCATCTGAGGTTGAGGTTAAGATTTGCCTTTTTTCTAGAATGCCTTTGAGGGCCTTAGCTTGAGTATTCAGCAAGTTCGTCTCATTGTAAACTGGAATTTTCCATATTCTCCATTTTCCATTGTTCCTTGACTGATCCCAATAGTCACTTACCCTACTTAAGCCTTTGTTGATGGTATCTGTTTGGATACTTGCTAATTCCTCTCTACTGAGATTGCCCTCATGTTGCCAATTGTCCTCCCAGAACCAGGCCAAATTTCCATTTCTGATCTCCCAGAAACTGTGTTTTTGAACTAAGGCCCTATTCTCCCAGGCTCTGTTCCAAACTTGTGAACCTTTTACTTATCATGTCATTCTTATGAGGTTCATATCTGGCCAATTCATTGCATGCTTTTGTTTCCATAGTTTTGCGTAGGGGGCTCGAATTTTTGTTAGCCATCTCCACCAAACTTTAGCTCCCAAAGCTCAGTTTAGAATTCCTAAGTCATGTAGACCTAGGCCACCATGGGATTTAGGCATGCATACCCTTTCCCATGCCACCAGAGCCCATTTCTTCTTTTCTTCACCTTTCCCCAAAGAAACTCTCTGAGAATGTTTCTTATTTGAATACTGACTCCAGTTGGTGATGGAATGGCTAAAAGCATATAAATAGGGATGGTTTGGAGGATAGCCTTAGTGAGAGTCAGCTTCCCTGCTAGATTTAGGGCTCTGTTTGTCCACTTACTAACTTTGTATTTCAATTTATTTAGAACAGGCTCCCAGATGTCCTCGTGCAATGGTTTGTCAGTGAGGGGAACCCCTAGATACTTCAAGGGAAATGAATCTCTTTGAAGGCCCAAAATTCTGGAAATATTTCTTTGAATTGAAATATTAGTATTGAAAAAGAAGATCTTTGATTTAGTAAGACTTACCTCAGTGCCCGCTACCATTGCAAACTCATACTAAATTTGCTTGAATGCTTTGGCTTCCTTGGCTGTGGGTGTGCCTTGAAGCTTAGTATCATCCACAAATTGTTGATGTGTCACCGTGTCTCCACCTTGAGTGAGTCTCAGACCTTGAATTCTTCCTTCCACCTTAGCAGCTCTTATAGTTCTACCCAACCCTTCCATCATGAGAGTGAAAAGGAATGGGGAAAGAGGATCACCTTACCTGAGACCTCTTGTAGGTTTGAAGGTTCTGGAGGGAGAGCCATTGAGAAGAATAGAACAGCTGGCAGTGGTAACTAAAGCCATGACCCAACTAATCCAGTTGTAGTCAAAGACATAAGCTTTTAGCATTTCTCTTATGTAAGTTCAGCTAAGCTTTTCATAGGCTTTTCGTATGTCCAACTGAATTATCATCCCTACCTACTTATTGGTAATGAGTGAATGCACCACTTCATGAGCTTGAATTATGTTATCAATAATCTGTCTTCCTTCCACATAACCCATTTTCTCCTCTGACACCAGGGTTGGGAGGAGTGGTTTGAGTCAGTTGGCAATTACTTTAGATATTATTTTGTACACCACATTGCATAAGGCTATAGGTTTGAGTATTTATGGAGAGGTGGTATTTTCATGTTTGGGGATTATGGCTATGAAAGATTCATTAAGTGCCCTCAAGACTATTTTAGATCTACACGAGTCTTCCACCACCTCCAGAATATCATGCTTTACAATCTTCCAGCAAGTTTTGAAAAAATCCACATTGAAGCCATCAAGGCCTAGAGCTTTCCCATTGTGCAGCTCTATGATGACTTCCTCAAGCTCTTCCTCTGTTACTGGTCTGTTGAGATTGAAATTGTCTTCTCTTGAGACCAATTTAGGAACGTACTGTGTAAATCTTTTCATAAACTTTGATCTATCAACAGTGGTCTCCTCAGCAATTCTCTGAAAATGTTGGACTAGAACCTCTTACATCTCCTCATGCGTGTTTCTTTCCACTCCATGTTGGTCTGTGAGTTTCACAATTATATTGTTGTTTATGTGATCTATAGTGGATCTGTGAAAGAATTTGGTGTTTCTCTCCCCTTCCTTAATCCATTGGACCCTGGATTTCTGTCTCTAGAATATTTTTTCTTGTGGACATCTATTCTCCCATTCATGCTGAAGTGAATCTACAAGCTCTTTCCTTTCCTCTATGTAGCCTTCTGTGATAAGAATTTGATTTATTTCCTTTAGCTTCTTTTCCATTTCTCCTTTAGCTTTGAAGATGTTGCCAAATTCATTTTTATTCCACTCTTTGAGTCTACCTTTAATGTGTTTGAGCCTGCAATGAAGAAGGAACATCTTTGTGCCTTGAAAGTGTATCTCTTCTTTCCACCATTTTTCAATGTTTTTGAGGAAATCTGACTGCATGAGCCATACATTCTCAAACCTGAAGGGGTTGTTCCTAGGTTTACCAATTAGAGAAGCTTCCAATTAGATGGGCCAATGGTCTGAACTACCAAAAGGTAGGATGAACGATGCTAGGCTTCTTCCCATGAGTAGAAGTTCCTTTGAGATAATAAATCTGTCTAATTTTGAGGCTACTTGGTTAGAGCCCCCCCTTTTGTTATTCCAAGTGAAAATTCCATTGTTAGTGTCCATATCCACCAGTTTCATATTGGTGAGGAAGTTTTGGAAGGCCTCTGAATCCCTACCAAGTGTTCTAGTTCCCCCTTTTTTCTCCATGAGAGATTTTATCATGTTAAAATCTCCACCTAGAATCCAGGGTAAAGCTGGATATCTCTTTTTCATATCCTCCAGTGTAGTAAGGAGCTGGAGTTTGTCCTCCACTAGTTGAGGACCATAGACATTGGTGATCATATAACACTGCCTATCACCCACAGGTTGGATGATCAAAGAAAGGTGGTGCCTGGACGCCTCCACATCTTGTATACCAAATTTCTAAGCATCCCATAGAGTGAGAATGCCACCAGCTGATTTATTTGCCTTGATCTCAAGATATTCATATATATTTAACCATTTGTTTTGTTTTTCTCTTATTTTCTCCACGGAGTATTTTGTTTTCTATATGAACACTATGTCAGGTTTCTCCTCTATGATCCTATTTCTTAGATTCCTCTGTTTCCTTCTGCTCCCTAGTCCTCTAATGTTCCAGGTTGTGATCTTCATTGAGGTGGGGTTTGAAGGAGTAATTGGATAGATCTGTCATCCTTCCTGAGTCAATCATAAGTTTTCCACATTCTAGCAGCAATTCTTTCTGTCTCTTTCTTCCTCTCTTCCTGCCCGGGTTTTTTGCCAATTTTCCTGTTATTGATCCTGTTGAGGAAGCCCCTTTGTTTTCCTGATTTTCATGTCCTCTTTTTACTCTTGCAGTTGTTTGGTGTGACTTGCTAAGGAATATCTGTTGAACCTTGTCAACTTCCTCCTGAGGTATGGAGTTAATACCCAGGCTTCCTCCTTGTTCTAGAAACTTTTCTAGCTCCAGGATCTCTTGTAAGTCTTGGTCCTCTGTACCACTTTCACTTTGAGTCATTTCATGGTCTTTTTCTATTTCCATGGTACTCAAGGGGTATGTTGTGTGTTCATTCTACTCCTGTGTGAACTCCATACTTGTCTCTTTTCCTTTCCTTATTTCCACTTGATTCTCTGTTTGCATTTGATTTCCCTCATCTTCTTCTCTTTCTTCTAAGATCTCAAAACCATTGTGACTTCTTGTTTTGTTATCATTAGGTTTATTTTGTGTCTTCCTTCCCCCTCCTTTCCCTTTTCCTCCCACTTTAGAAAAACTGGTGTGGTCTTTCCCTTTACTGGTGTTTAGGTATTCCTCCCTTTTGTTATGAGGGCAATCTTTGAATAAGTATCCATGTTCATGACATTTATGACATCTGAACGGGATGTGTTCATAGTCAACTTCCTAGACCCATTCATTGTAATAGACTTATAGAATGACCTCATTTGGAAGAGCTCCTGATAGATCCATATCCACACATATACGGGTGTAGGAGGTATACTTTCCTCGTAGTGTTGCTTCTGAAATCTTTAAAAAATGACCTAATTTATTGCCTATAGCTTTTAAAGACTCTGGCATCCAATAATGTAAGGGTAAGGAGTAGAGTCTAATCCATACCGGTACCGATGTGAAAGTTTCTCACTCTGGCACAAAGTTCATCATCCATGGGCGCATATAGAGACCAGCTGTCACACAGAAGTATGGTCCTCCTTCAAAAATCCTATCTCTATCCTCCATCTTCGTGAACACCACTGTAAAAAAGCATTTGGATCCCAGATGTATTTTTAACTCCCCTTTTGGTATCCAGTTGTATTTTATCCAAGTGTATAGCGCTTTCTCTATCAACCAAATTCCCATAAACTTGCATATCATAGCGTAGTTTGTCATATGATCCCTGTGCACTTGTAGAGCAAGATCATTCAGTATTACCCTCGGTCTAGTGTTGTTCTTGGGTTTGCAGGGCCCCATCTTGGTTCTGTTCTCTGTTCCCTAACCTCTGTCTTCTGCTTTATCCTCCTGTCGGTCTTTCTCGTGGGTCCCTTGCTCTACATGGGTTTTGTTGCCTTCCGCCTTCTGGGTTTTAGGAATTTTTGTCTTGTCCTCCAAGGAGTGTGGAGGCTTGTTCCTATTCCCTGCTCTTCCTCTGTTTGAAACCACATTACTGTAGGAGGGAGTAGAGCTCCCTCCTCCCTGCGCTTCCATGGTTACCTGTTGACCCCTATCTCCTTCTTTGTTGAAACCTAGAACCTGGTTGCTCCTTCAGCTTCTCATAATATATCCATCGAAATTATTATTAATATTATTAATTATGGTTACTATATTTAATTTTATACTTACATTGTTATTATTATTATTTTTTTTTGTCAGGTTGTCTGTGTACTTCCAAGCTTGACCTGTGGCTTGAGAAACCGCGACTCAGGAACATCTAAGCCATAAAATTCACTCAGGGCTCGCACCCATCCTGGGCCACACCAGCCCTAAGCTAATTGTATCTTAGCATGTCTCCTCCCCCTAGCACGGACGCAACAACCTTCGTGAGGTTTGATCTTGGGTCGCCTTGCTAATGACACCCATCTTCAACCAGTTGTGCTAGCGGGACTTGACGACATTGTTGTTGTTGTTGTTGTTGTTGTTGTTGTTGTTGTTGTTGTTGTTGTTATTACTACTACTACTACTACTACTATTGAAGAGATTTAACTATTAAAAATTTAGTCTAAATAATAGACAAAATGACCATTTTTTCGAGCATATTTTCGATCAATTTTTCCAAAATCTGATAGATATTTTTAAGAATCATAAGTTTAAGTTGTTGAATTTACAAATTTTAAGTGGCTTGGGTTTTTTAGGATGTTGAATCCAATTATGCATTCAAGACTACATTTTGAACAACAAAAGATCATATTTCTTTCCTGAAATTGTATTATCAGATTCTTAGGAAAAATGTCATTTTGTCTATTAGTTAGAATACACCATTATTATATAAAAAGAAATTCAAAAAAATGCGTAAGGGTGTTTGCATTAATAAAAGTTGGTATTGGGCCCAGAACCCTTACATCAATTTTATGAGACAAAAAGGAAATCTTCGACATACTAAACAAAATTTTTACTGCCTCTTGGGCTAAATAACCATTTCAAACAGAAAAGATGACCACTATATACTCTACAAGAGAACCCAAGAAGGAGGAAAATTTTACATACTATCATAATAACATAAGAGTTTTAACATGAATGATCACAAAATACCAAAAAATATCTCCAGAAAACAAGGCCAGAGATCAACATGGACCACGACTAACCACTTCAAACCCCCTGGTGCGATGATTCCTCTTTCTTTATGTAGAAGCCTCAGGACCACAACCTCCAATTGTCAGCCTCTCTGTTGGAGTGGAGGAGACTTCAAACACAACCACACAACCATTGAGAAAATGAACTTCCTCCCTCAACTCATCCATTGAATTCTCCATATCGGCATGATGGGATAACAACTTAGACTCCAAGAAGAGTTGGATTGAACACCTTTGCCTCTCAACCATGTATTAAAGTTTTTGAATTGAAGTAAGCAAGGTCTTCGTTGCATCTAGAAGTCTATCAACCATTGTAGTTGCATTAATATTCTCTTGTGGGTCAGAGTTTCTTTCCATCCTAGAATGAGGGCCTGAATCCCTGCTACCAAACACCAAGAATTTAATTCCACCAACTTTTGAAACCAGGTGTAACGAATGTGAGAGAAAATGAAATGAGACCCAATAACAAAACTCAAAGGAGTTAACTCCACTAACATCTAAGACCAGGTAAGGAAATATTGAAGATAAAAGGCCCAAGATATTTTATATATAATTGAAACTAGGGCCCTGGCACGAGTCATCCTACAACATATAAACCCAAATCTTCATGATAATCTCACTAGGACATGAAAATGACAATGGGTGAGGAAGGTAGGATATGAGAATTAACTCCATTAAAAATCATAGAGCATTGAAACTCACAACTGAGTATTTCAACAACAACTCGAGACTAAGGAAAAATAAATGGACAATACTACTTAGAATGAGAAGCATTGTAATGTAATGCCACTTGTACGATGACATTTGACACCAAGAGTATTTTATGCAGATCCAAGGTCAAAGAAGAGAGAAGGTCGACTAGAGAGAAAACTGGAGATGGGACCATAGATCCAGTTTAAGTCAAAATTGATTACTCGTCGAGAAATCATTCGAGCTTGGAGGGAGGAGAAAAGAGAGGAATATATCTCCCAATCTATCATAATATAACTTGATATGCCTAGCATTATTAAGGAATTGGGAAGAGTCCCAACCTATAATTCATTTTGGTTATACTTTGGGCCATAGTGGCACCTTTTTTAGCAAGCATGTTAGCTACCAAGTTCAATTTTTTATAAACATGAAATAAATCCACCTGCTCAAACTAAGAGATTGAAGTGAGGAATCTTTGACTTAATGTCGAGGATTCGCAATTGATGTCCTTCTTTGATTTGGTAAACTAGTGGATGGCAAACATAGAGTCCCTGAAAACATTTATCATTGAAAAAAAAAATCATTTGCAAGCTTGAATCCCTTCCATAGGGATAAATATTATGCTTGTTGTTTGTAACTATTCGAAAGCCCCGAGCCAATTAGGAAATAATTTTTTCATCAGGGCCAAGGATGACCCTTACCACTCCTACCTTCATGTTATATTGGGCCTTATCTCGAGTGGTTGGGATGGTGGTTTTCCATCCCATCCACCCAAATTTAAGTCTTCGGAAACATGGCCCATCATAGTAAGGTTAGAAGGTTAGGCATCCCATTCGAATCTAGGATCCCAGCTCCATTTTTTGGTGGTCTCCAAACATCTTGGTCCTAAGTTAAGCTATGAGTATTTTATATATTTGGCTTGCGGGTTGTTGCATATATCTAGGGAGGTTGCTAGTTCCCTTGTCTAAAAAAATAAATAAAGATTATTATTAAAAGAACTCACTTATTTTATAATATTATGTTATTAAATATAATTAAATTAGATATGTAATATTATGAGTTAAGGGAATAATACATTATTATTATATTGTTAATACAATTTTTTCCCCTCGAAAAAAACATAATTTTATATTCATAAGAATACAAAATTACATGTTGTGGACACATGTCACGCATGCATTCATAATACTCCAAAAAGAGTTGGATATTTCTAATATGTGGCATTGTTAATACAATTTTATTATTGTATTGTTTCTATATTAATATGATTATAATATTATTTTATTGTGAACTTATAGGATAATAAAATATTACCATATGATCAATTTGGAAAAAAACCAGGTCATGCTCTGCGCCGTGTTGAGCTTCCTCTTTGTTGTCATGGTGGCCTCTCTACGACCCCTTCTCATGGCCCCTCCATATGTGGGTGGGGGTGGGGGGAGTTAATATGCATGGGGTGGGGGGAGTTAATATGCAATGCATATTAACTCCCCCCACCCCCACAGTCTGATTCGGGAGGGGTTCTATCCTTTGTTGTGCCCTCCTCTTCTACACCTCCCTTAGATGATGTTGCATTAGCTTTTGCAAGCCTCATCTCCTCCATTGGTAATCCCTGTGAGTGTCCCGTTGTATCTAAATTTTTCAAAAATCTTGATGACATCCCTAAAATAGTTCTTCCTCCTACTCTGCCTTGTAGAGATACTCTTTCTCTTTCTAAAAAGGGCCTGGTGGGTTAGTTCACCAGCCTTAGGCCCTCTCCAAAAACAGTGCAAAAATGGGTTGAGAGAAACTTGTCTCATTCAACTCAAGGAAAAAAAATTATTCATTTCTATGGAAGAGGATTCTTCACATTCCCCTTTGAATCTAAATAAGATAGAGATTTAATCTTTAGGAATAGTCCTTACTTTGTGGACACAACGGGATTATACCTAAATCGATGGACTCCATACTTCAACCCAGAGCTCGACATTCCAAATGTTGTTCATGTTTGGGCTTGTCTCCCTCACCTTCCTCTTCATTGTTGGGGAGATAATTCCTTAAAAGCAATAGGAAATGTTGTAGGGTAATAAATAGATGGAAGCGAACCAAAGGAAAACATGCATGCATGTGCAAGGATTTGTGTGGAAGTTGATCTAGGAAAAGGGCTCCCATAAGCATTGAAAATCAAGGTAGACAACTGGACACATATTCAACAACTGGACTACGAGTAGATTCCCTTCAAATGCAAAGTATGTCATGAATATGGTCATTCTACAAATAGATTTACAAAGAAATAAGTAGCTGAACAAATAGAATCCCAAAAGCCCAAGTGGGAACAAGTCAAAAAGAAAAAGGTTGCATCTAAGTCTATCAATCCTTCTACCCCTTCCTCCTCTGCACCCTTCCCCAGGGGTGCTCCTCCCCCCTCCTCCTCTCCCATCTTCCCCTCTGACTCCAATCCTTTCACATCTCTTGATCCCCCTTCGGATCCATATCCTAACCTTCCTTCTCTTCTAGCTAGCCCCATTTCCATTCCCTATCCCCCCCCCCCACACACCTCTTGCTTCCTTCCTCCTTCCCCCATTCTCCCCCATCATGTCTACAACCTCCCTTTGAGTCCCCTTCCTCCTCCTTTTGAGAGGATTCTCAGCCGAAACCAATCCAAAGAATATTTGTTCTCCTCAGAATTTTGGAAAAGGTCAGGTAGGAAAACCAATAAATAAATAATGGATGAAGTAACTATAAAATAAAAGGCAACGGGAACTCAACAGCCAATGTACTCGTATATATAAAAAAAAAAAAAGCACAGGGAATAAGGAAAAACCTCAGCAAGTAATTCGAGGGAAAGGTCTTTTTGTTTCAAATCAAAGTAAGTAATGTATTTGGTCTCCTGGAATTGTAGAGGCCTTGAGCATCCCTCGAAAATCAATGCAGCAAAAGATCTTCTAAACTCTGAAAGACTAGATATCTTCCTAAGTCAGGAGAAAAAACCTAAGAGCAAGATATGAACCAAATAATACAAAAAACAAAGAATTATGAAGGAACAACAATAAAAGCTACCAAATCTTTAGGTTGAATATGCAAAATGTGGAATCAGACCATATGGGAGTTAATGACCCATCTCAAACAGCTTCATTGGATCAAAAATGAGCTAAGGAATAAAATAGCAGGGTTCCAAGTCTGCATTTACAACATTTACGCCCCTACTCATTATCAAGACAAGAAGCACTATTGGCGCTCCCTGAATGAAAATATAAATATGGATGTGAACAAACACATTATAATCAGAGGTGATCTTAATCTGATACTAAGTGCTAATGAAAAAATGGGAGGTTTCTTCCAAGAAGATCCATTCAGAGACATCCTCGAAACCATTATAGAGAATCACAACTTAATTGATATTCCTCCAAAAAATAGGAAATACACATAGAGCAACAAGAGGCTTAGATTAGGAAATATTAAAGAGTGTTTGGATAGAATTCTTATCCAAGACAGTTTTATAGAAGAATACAATGCAGTCCTCTCGAAGATAATTCCCTCAACCACATCAAATCATAAGCTCGTACCAATCAAGCTTGGTGAGAGCAAAAATCTAAGGACCATCCCATTTCATTATAATCCACTTTGCATTAATCAAGAAGAATCTATAATGTTAATCATAGCAACATGGAAGCAAAAGATAAAGGGATCGCCAAGTTTTGTCTAGGAGACAAAGCTAAAAATTATTAGAAAAATCTAAAAGCATGGGCCAAAAATCATTACAAAGAACCACAACAACAAAAATTTGATCATTAGAAGGAGATTGAGAAAGTGCAGAAGAAATTAGAGGATCGAGAAGAAACAAAAGAAAACCAGTTGAAAGAAAAATAGTTGCATTGGGAAATCTATAAAAACAACAAACAAGAGGAGGAGACTTGGAGGTTAGAATCCAAAAATTTGTGGATTCAAGCTCAGGACCAAAACACTGCCTTCTTTCACAATACCACTAAGATGAGGAAAATAAAAAATCAGATTGACACAATAAAAATAGAAGGGGAAATTTAAATTAAAGGGCGGGAGGAGTTAAAAAAACAAGCCCACAATCATTTCAAGAATTTTCTAACTGTTGAGATTGAAAATCCACACCATGATGAGTTTATAAGGCACATTCCTAAAAGGACTTCTGATGAGACAAACCTAGAAATTACAAAAGAAGTCGAAGAAGAAGAGCTTCAAGCAGCAATATGGAATCTTTAACCAGACAAAGCTCTAGGTCCTGATGGCTTCTCCATCTTCTTTTATCGTTCATTATGGTTTCTTATAAAAAAATTACCTCCTAAAGATGATTATATGGGTGTTCAGGAAAAATAAAATGGGAGGCTTCACCAACTCCACTTGCTTGACCCTTATCCCAAAGGATTTGAGGTCTTCCTCTTTTAATCGCTTCTGGCTAATATCATTATGAAACTCCTCTTACAAAATCATTTCAAAGATATTATCCAATCATATTAAGCCTCTTCTTCCCAATATAGTCTCTGAAAACCAAGGTGGATTTGTCCCCAATAAGCAGATAATTGATAACATAATGGTAGTACAAGAAGCAATTCACTCAAGCCTAGCCAAAAAGAACAAGGATTTATCTTAAAACTTGATATGGCCAATGCCGTTGACAAAGTAAACCTTTCCTTCCTCTCTATAGTTCTCCTAAAATTTTGTTTCTCTCCTTATTTTATAGACCTTATAAAAGCTTCCATTATTAGTCCTTGGATTGCCCCCCTCATAAATGGAAGACCAAGTTATTTTTTTCAAAGCTCTCATGGTTTAAGACAGGGTTGTCTTCTTTCTCCTTTTCTTTACATCCTAATGGTTGAATCCCTCAGCAGGAATATTGATTTCTGCAAACAAAGTGGCACCATTAATGAACTTTCCTTTAGCAAATGTGTCAAGAGAATAAACCATTCCCTATTTGCAGATGACACGTTATTCTTAGGGGGTGTTTCATGCATTGTGGAAAAGAGGTTCAAAATTATTTTGGATAGTTTCTTGGAGGTATCGGGATGCCTATTAAATAATTTAAAGAGCATAATTTATGGTTGGAATGCTCCCTCAAGAATTCTTCAGCGAATATCGCAAATATTATGTGTCCCTCTTCAAGCAAATTTGGAACTATTTCATTCATTTGAGACTACTTGTCACAAAAGAAAACACAAAGTTGTTAATATGGATTAATTCCATAGAGAAAATGAAAAAGAAATTTCAATCATGGGGCATCCTTTGGATCAATCTTGTAGGGAGGGTAATTTTGATCAAATCAATTTTATCAATGCTTCCTCTATCAATTTGCAACAGCTCTCGCCCCTGAAGGAGTGCATAAGAAAATAGAGCTTATTATTAGAAACTGTCTATGGAAAGGAGGTAAGACCAAAGTAAAAATATTCAGCCTTGTTAAATGGAATCAAGTAACTATACCATTTGAAATAGGAGGACTCTCTATTCACATCTCTAGACAAATGAACACGACCCTTGGAGTGAAGATCATTTGGAGTTTCATCACAAGGGAATCTTGTTGGTGGAAACAATTTTTGGAGGCCAAATATTTAAACTCTTCTCGTTTGAACTTTCTCTATGAGAAAATTCTCGTCAAACCATCCTCCCAATTCTGGAAATTAGTTAAGAAAATTATCCCTCTTATTAAAGAGAACATTTCGAGAATCCTTGGTGGTGGTAAAGACATAAACCTTTGGGAAGATTGTATCATGGAGAAACCTCCTATCTCCAACCATAATGGAATGCAGAATCTAAAAACATGGATGATTAAAAAGGGAATGTTCACATTGGAAAAAATATCAAAATGGAGTCAAAATGATTACTCTTGGGTGGATTGGCTACCTCCAACTCTTCCCCAATATCTTATGTCACAATGGGACATTCTCGTATCCCATCTCAAAGGAGCAACTCCTATCAGATATGGTCTTCAAGATTCCTTTAAATGGAATCCATCAATGGGATATTATACAGTCAAATCAGGGTATCTAAAGCTAAAGGATCAATATGATCATCTGGATTGCCTACTTTGGAAATCATTCTGGAAGACTGAGAGTCTACCAAAAATAAAAATCTTCATATGGACATTGTTAAAAGGGAAAATCCTAACACCAAAAAATCTTAAGAAAAAAGGCATTATTGGTCCATCTAGATGCCCAATGTGCAATGAAGAAGAAGAAATATTCAACATTTATTCAATGGATGCAAATTTGCCAAAGAATGTTGGAATCTCTTAGTTTGGCTAATTGAAACATCTATCAATTTAAATATCCTCATCTCTAAATTATATTCAAAGTGGAAAGATAAGTATCCATACTCTTTAAAAAACAAGAATATCATAAAAAGATTTTGGAATATCCTTGCTTCATTCTTATGTTGGAAAATCTAGCTTGCGATAAATAAATCAAATCTTCCAAAATACCAAGCCAAAAGTCCACAAAGTCATTTCCAAAACTTGGGGAATTTACACTGAAATTTTGTTTGCAAGAGGAATCAAAATGATGGACTATAGCATTCTCCAACAAGAGGAAAAAAAATGGATGAGTTTTGCCACTAATAGGCCACAGATTCCGAGAATACCAATTAGAATTGATTCTATTAGAAGCTAGAAAATTTGCTTGAAAGAAAAAGAATTTTTAATATGGTTAAATACTATAAAGAGGCCTTGCCTATTTTTTGATGGGGCTTCAAAATCTAATCCGGGAAGAGCAGGTGTTGGTGGCTTAGTAATATATCAATAGAAGAAAACATAACTACTTTTGAATAGGGCTTGGGTACTGAAACCAACAATAAAGCAGAGGCTTGTGGCTTCCTTCTGGGAATCCAGATCCTAAAAAGAAAAAATTACATGAATCTAGTAATCTTCGATGACTCCTCAATACTTATTCGGAAAATGGTCAGGGATGTCAAGCCAAAAAATGCAGATCTAGCTCAAATCATTTCTAGATTTCAACTTCAATTAAAATATTTGGGAAATGCTAACTTTTATCATATTCTGAGGGAAAATAACAAAGAAGTTGACAAATTAGAAAACAAGGTAGTTTTCTACTCCCTAGGAGAAACAAAAATTCATAATGAAATCCACTTTCAATTTATCCTGTAACTTAAGCTCTTCCTCCTAATCCTTATTTTTTTTCCTCATGTATGAGATTGTCGTTCATAAAAATCCTCTTCTTCTTCCTCCTTTCAGATTCACAATCCCCATGCAATCCTTACCTATTGATTTGCTCTTCCTCATAAAGATAGATCAGATCCTACTTCTCTCTGTTCTCCGATCCCCTTGTGATTTTACCTTTGTTGCTTCTGGTTTCTCTAAATTCTCTCCCCCTTCTTATTATTTAACTTCATTCTCTTTCCCTCTGTTTTACTCACTCCCCTCATGTGTTGCGTCGTGATTTTATTTTATCCTCAAAGCCTTGCTTCATGCCCCCTTCTTGCAAGTTACAGTCCTTCTTCTAGCTCTACTCAGTGTTATGTGTTCTACAATCAATGTGTTATGTTCAGCATTCTACATTCAGCTTGTTTTGTCAAGCACTTCTTATTTCTTCACTAAGTCTTTGTGCAGTGTCTTGCTCTCTATTGATCCTCAGGATTTCGAGTATTGCCCCTCCCTTCTTCCTTTTACCCCCTCTTTACTTCCTTTCTTATCCTCTGTCTTTTTTCAAGTGTACCCCATGAACAACTCTCCAAAGATACAAGATTACTCACAAGGTTGTCATCAATCAGGTCAAAGAGATGGTTAAGAAAGTTCGAAGTTAGACAAGAGTAGAGAACGCATTTCTTATGCAACGGCTCATCAAACATCGAAAGGAATTCGAGAAGCTTAGCAACAAATGTGCATACTTGGAAAACACGGTCACCTTCCTGCAAAAGATGATCACCAAAAAAAATGGGTGAAAACTCTAACCCGTTGGATTGCAACAGCAGGAATAAAGAGAAAGAGGAAAACACAGTTAATCAGGAATAGCTGGAACCCAAATCAATTTGCTTCAAAATAGTTTTTTTCTTTAACAAAAACATTTCTTCAGTTATAGATCTCTTCCTAAGCTACATATCTAAGCTTGAAATGCATTTATAAGTTGTTTCTACAACAATTTGTCAAAATCTATAAATTAGTTATAGTAGGAAAGCATGGAATATATGAAGATAAGTCAATGGATGGAAAAGAAGGAGCAAGATTTTCGTTCTTTTCCTCTTCCTTGCTTGCTTCAACACTTATGTAATGGGAAGATCTGCTTTTTTTTGGAATTAATACTAAATACCCAAATATATTTAAAAAAATTACCATAAAAAGGAAATAAATTATATTAAAATGTTAATA
>APFE030490783.1:0-36726 GCA_000404065.3 Pinus taeda | reverse complement strand
GAGAAGACAGATCTCTTTCCATGTTTCCCCTCCGTACAGGGAAGTTATGTTGGATTTTAAGCCTCTGTGGAATCCGCAGCTCTCCTCTCAATTTTTATCCTCAGGATTTCGAGAAAACAGATCTCTTTCCATGTTTCCCCTCTGTACAGGGAAGTTATGTTGGATTTTAAGCCTCTGTGGAATCCGCAGCTCTCCTCTCAATTTTTATCCTCAGGATTTCGAGAAAACAGATCTCTTTCCATGTTTCCCCTCCATACAGGGAAGTTATGTTGGATTTTAAGCCTCTGTGGAATCCGAAGCTCTCCTCTCAATTTTTATCCTCAGGATTTCGAGAAGACAGATCTCTTTCCATGTTTCCCCTCCGTACAGGGAAGTTATGTTGGATTTTAAGCCTCTGTGGAATCCACAGCTCTCCTCTCAATTTTTATCCTGGACTTTCCATTTTAACAAAAACTTGAAGCTATAGATGCTGAAACTAAGTGTTCCAGTGGAAATATCTTGAAAAATTAGGCTGATTAAAAAAAAACGGCTCTAAAAACAGAGTCTGGATGAAGAAGTTATGGCTTTTTGAAGAAAAGTTGTTGAAGATGCCGAAAAAGTGCGGGAATGTGCGAAAATGAATGATAATGTTATATTAAAAAAAATCCGCCCCCTTTCCAAACTTAATATACTAAAGTAGCTTTGGACCAAGAAGGATTTGAACTCAAGAACTCTATTCTCATAAAGTAGCTTTGGACCAAGTGAGTTAGATTAAAAGTTTAGTAATTTTTGGAAAAGAGGAAGGGTTTTTTTTTTTAGTCACTGAAGCTTTGGGCTGCGTGCTTACTTGAGAAAGCTCTTTTTCCCTACAAAACAAAAAACACAAAACCCAACATGGACATAACAGAAAAAAAAAAAACTTACGGCTTGAAGTTAGCTTTAGCCAAAAACTAAATATTTTCCTCAATGTTTCTGATTTTTTGAGATCACACTAAGGTGCGGCGGAAAAGAGCATACGCATGAGAAAAATCATTCCTCTTTGTTTCTGATTTGCCCAGAACGCACAGAGTCGCGGGGCAAAGAGCATACGCAGAAATGAAAGGTATAGATCCGGTAATAAAAAAACAAAGAGCTAAATAAACTGAAATAAACAGAGAGAAAATAACTAGAAACTGCAAATAAACACTGTATACCTCCAAATCTTAAAAATGACGTAGCTAGGGCTACCAAAAACATTTTTGCATGAAACGAAAGGGGTTCCTCACTGGAAGAGATGTTCCTAACACAATAGAGCAGTTATCTCGGCCCGAAAGCAGTCAGAAATAGTATATATAGGAAATGGCAGTCGGATGCAGTTCTACGGGCTTCAAATTTGGATCACCAACGAATGCGACCCTCAAATAACTCTGATACCATGTAGGAATTTACAGGGTAAGTCCCTTAGATAGAACAACAAAGGACACCACTCACAAACAGATCACAGATCAATACACCAGTATTGTTGACGTGGTTAAAACCCTCAAAGAGGAAACAGTCCACGGCCTGCGCCAATGTGGCTACTTCAGGCAATTTATTAATAAAAGAATGAAAATTTACATAAGCTTCTCTCATGCATGGTTACCCTACAAATGACCCTCCATGCTTTTTAAATAGAGATCATGGACCAAGCAGGTGTTAAGCCACGGATCAAGTGTCAGTAATACCAAGGAGAGAATGAACCGTTGGATCACTACATATCGTGACCGTCGGGTTGTAAGTTACAAAAGTACATAGTAAAGAAACACACTTTACCTAACTCTACACTAGACCAAGTTATACTTAACTATTTCCTATGTGTCAGGATATCTTAACAATTTGTTGCCACCCTGAAAATCAAAATGGGAGCCCAAGATAGGGGGCCAATCATCCCCGAGCCTCGTAACACAACCATCACCTACCCTCCTTCCCATTCTACCATAGCTGGTCTCAATTTCCTGCCAAGTTTCATGCCTGCGGTGTTTCTCCTCCCTTTCCCCAATTCCCAGGTCCCTGTAATCACCCCTCCGGCTGTGCATGGTCATAAGACAGGGGTTTCCTCCGAGAATACGGGTGTATAGACAGAAAGTATCCCCATATCCCAACCCCGGTGTTTCTAGCGACGCAACTGCATGCTTTTACATTGTTCTCCCTACCTAGAACCAACATAATTCCCATACGGGATAGGAAATATCTAAAAATAGAGCGAGATGGTAAGGATGCTCGATGGATTACAAAGGTAGCAGCAGACTATCACCACCAGCCTACACCCCCACCCCCTAACATCCTTACACCCCTTCCCCAATATTCTTTCCATCTCCCTCAGACGAAACCAAAAATAGGGCAGCATAATGAGATGAGAGAGGTTGCCAAAAACATACCCGATTTCCATCACTTGTAGAAGATGGGTTATCTGCTGCTCATGGAGCCACTGTACCAGCCCTCCCCTCCAATCTTCTTGCACTCGGTCGTTCTGGTGCTCACTACACTTCTCCCCAGGAGAATTACAAACTAAAACTCTTCGCCTTTTCTCGCTGCCACATTTCCTTAATACACTATCCATCATCATGCAAAGGGTCACCGCATCCATCGCCTCGAGCATGTGGGGGTGGTGGTTCTATACCTCGCAATACCTTCCATTAACATCGCCTTAATGAGGTGATATGTCGGCTCTCACCTTGATCGAGGGATAATTACAGGTAATATTATTTACTACTAATATATAGATTTAATATTTTGTTTGTGCTAAAAAAGATTTATTTACTGATTTTTATTAACCATTATAAGTAAGTTATTCTTCCGAGAATTGTTCTTCACCCATCCTTCTTTCTTATTTTTCTTAAGTTTCTACAGTTATAATGATTTTTTCCCTTCTGTCATGCTCTAAAGTAATATGAGGTTTCTATTGCGGCCTGCAATTTTGATGGAAACCAACTTAGAGGGTCTTGCACATTTAGATCCCCCTCTAACTTCAAATATATAATCTTTCAACAATTGGTAGCTAATGGGCCAAAGTACCAAAAGGCCAAGCCCTCTTACTTTATCAAGAAGATCAAGGAAGTCCCCATGATGGAGGTTCCCCCCCCCACCCCATGTGAGATCTTGGGCTCTGTAATTAGTAGAGAGTGGTCTCTTCAATCAGTTAATGGGGATTTGGCCTTCCCTGTGCTTTGTGAGGATTTGGATGGAAAAAATTGGAAGTCAATGATCGATGGTATTGTGTCTTCTTCCTTATTTGAGAAGGTTTTTTACACCTTCTCTTTGAAAATAAGGTAGATCAAGACTTGATCTTTAAGAGTGGGCCTTATTTAATGTGTGTTGAAGGATTGTATCTGGATCGATGGGGCCCAAATTTTAATCTTGAAAGTGGTGTGCCATGATAAAATCCATTTTTTGTGAAGCTACCTTTTATTCCTCTTCACTGCTGGAACGATACAACCTTTAGAAGCATTGGAAATGCCCTGGGTAAATACATTGATCGCGCCAAGCAACAAGAGGGTTTATTTTCCTTTGCAAGGATCTATGTCGAAGTTGATTTGGACAAGGAGCACCCAACGAATATTAATCTAAATGTTAATTGTTGGTCTCACGTCCAAGAGATATATTATGATCAAATCCCATTTAAATGCAAAGTATGCCATGAATGTGACCACTTTGCGAGAAGTTGTAAAAAGAAACAAGAGGAGAAACAAAAATAAGTGGAAGAGGGAGATCAATGGTAGTATCCAAAAATAAGAATAGCCCCAAAAAGGAAAACTAACAACTAATCAAGGAAACCTAACATGAATGGAAATAAAGGAAAAGGACCAGCTTCTCTGAAAAAAGTTGGTCCAAAGAATGAAGAAGGAACCATCAAGACAAATGGGAAGAAAGAGAGTAGTAACAATTATGAGGCCTTGAATATGATTAATGAAGAAGGAGAAATCCCTATGGACAACCATCTAATCTCTTTGGAGAAAAAACACAATTAGGATCTGAGCCAAAATAAGAGTGGATTGATGAGAATATGCCAAATCTAGAAGACGATCCAACACCCATGTAAGCAATGGAAGATTCTTCATCATCGAAGGAAGAATACCACTCTCCTAGGAACATAAATATGGGGCTAATCCTTGCTACCTTTGCAAACATGAAATCTAAGGCTAAGAAGGAAAAATAGCAAGATCGAATTCATAGTAAGGAATAAATAAAAACAATTCAAGAGATAAGAATAGAGAAAGTAGAAAAAAGATAAAGAAATGGGAACCCTCATTAATTATGGATCCAAAATTTATCAAAGAAAATAGAAATACTGAAAAAGGAGGAAATTCAACCCCTCAACAAGGAGTGAATCATACAAATAGTAAATGATGAAGGGAATCTCTTTGAACTACATAAGATTTTGGTATGAGAAAAGAATGACAAAGGTGAAACCATTAATTAAAAAATAAAACCCCTAGTTCTTTTGCTCCAGGAGACAAAAATGGGGGATCTATAGGTCCTTCAAAAATAACACAAAATATGGCATGATAGTGGGATTCTCTTTGTAAGTTCTTGAGGAGCTTCAGAAGGTGTATATACTTTATGGGATCAATCAATGCTCAGTTTGTTGGAGTAGCAGTCTTCCCCCCATTGGTTAGTGACATAGTTACTTCTTCTCCACCCTAACTAGGTACATATTATTGTGTGTGTGTACTAGTCCATTTTAGAGAAAAATCAAAATGTTGGGCTTCACTAATGGATCTAGTAGACCCTTAATTTAGTTCAGATTGTGTCTTTGAAGGGAATTTAAAAAAAACTTTGTATCAATGGGATAAAAAAGGGGGATCTTCTGTCAAAGACCAATTTCAGGAAAATATGGAAAAATTCATTCAAAAATTAAGTTTGTTGGATTTTAAGCCTTCTTCCAACAAGTTTACTTGGAGTAGTAAGAGAACATGTCCATGGTATATTGTTCCAAGCCTAGATAGATTTCTTGTAGTGGATTCTTTATTATCACAAAACATATTGGCTTCTTCATTTATTCTCCTTGGAACAACTCGGATCATCATCCAATTGAGTTGGATATTTTTGAAAATATAGGCTTTGGTTGTTTACCATTTTGTTATTGTCCAACCTAGGCAATAACATGTGGTTTTAGAGATATTGTAAAGTAGGTATGGAGAGAATGGGTTCATGGAAACCCTATCTCAATCTAGGAAAAGAAGATTAAAAGAATAAAAGAAGCCTTATAAAAATAGGCCAAACATCAGAAGATGGATAGGAAATCTATTATATAGGTTCACCAAACATGTATGGAGACCCTTCAATCCAAACTAGAGGAAGGACCAGTCACAAATGATCTTCTTAGTGAGAAGGAGGATTTTAAAGCATATAAAAAAGCATTAGAAGAGGAGGAATACATTTGGAGACTAAAGCCTAGGAGTCTATGGCTTCACGTAGGGGATATGGACACTAAATAAATTCATAACTAGGAAAAAATAGAGTTTGGAAAAATAAAATGAAATAAATTATGGGTAGAGGCAGAAAAATATTGAAATTCTCATAAATCAAAGAAAACGTGCTGCACCACTATAATTATCTACACAACACAATTGAACCAACATGTCTAGAGGTGGAACACTTTATGTTAGATCATCTTTCAAAAATTCATGCTCTAGATGGTAATATTTATCTTGTGAAAAATATCGCCAAGGAAGAAATTAAAAATGCGATGTTTTCTTTTAACCTAGTTAAAGCTCCAAGATCAGGTGGGTCCACAACTAATTTTTATCATTAGTTATGGGAGGTGATTTTTTTTTACTTATGTAAAATGATAAACTATTCTTTTAAACATAATTGCATGGGAGGAGGAATTAATACCTTCTTTGTTTCTTTGGTTCCAAAAGAATCCAATCAATCTTCATTTTCAACGTTTAGGCCTACGACATTAAGTAATGTCTCTTATAAAGTTATTTCAAAGATATTGGCCAAAAGACTTAAATTCTTTCTCCAAAAAACCATCTCAAAAAATTTGGGTGATTTTGTTCATCAAAGGAAAATATTTGATAATATCATTCTCATATAGGAAGTTATTCACTTATCCAAGATAAAGGAGATAGAGGTATGTTAATCAGCTTAGACATGAAAAATTCATTTGATAGAGTAAGACATGAATACTTATTCAAGGTTATGTCAAAATGTGGATTTGACAATAAGTTTATTCAATGTGTTTCTCTCAACATGAAATTGCCTTAGATTTCACCTTTAGTCAATATAACATTTGTGGGTTTCTTTCATGTTTCAAGAGGCATGTGCTAGGGATGCCCTTTATCTCCTTTTTTGTACATCATAATGGTATATTCTCTTAGCAAAAGGTTGTACCTTGAAAGATGTCGGAAGCGATTACCGAGTTTAAGTTTAGTTCAGGGAACAAGGAATATAAATCATTCCCAATTTGTTGATGATACCCCTTTACTGGGAGGAGCTTTGATAATAATTGCAAGGGCTATTTAGATTGGTCCTAGAATATTTTCTTCAAGCCTCAGATGGACTCATAAATTCATGGAAATCTCCTATGTACTCTTGGAATATCTCAATCCATAAGCAAAGTCAAATTCGAAAAATCTTGGGTTTTCTTCCTGTGGAGTCTTGGGAAGAATTCAAATACTTAGGGATTCCTATCTATTTGAAATCTCACTCCTCACAAGCCTGGGATGGAGTCATTCCCAAATTTAAGTTGAAATTCATAGCTAGGGGTGCTCACTTGCTCAAATTTTGTAGTGCACACTATGTTTATTAATGTTGCGGGAGGGGTGATTTATGACCCCGAGGAAGTAAAAGTTATAGAGTTTTCAAGGGGTTTAGGACACTTGTCTCTATCAAAGTATTCTATTGGATAATTAAAATCATGTTAGTGCACTTTGGAGTTGGATTATTCTCTCCTAAATCTTCAACGTTTGGTTATAAGATCCTCCTTGAAGGAACATCCCTAGAATCCCTTATGAAAAGAATATGAAAATTTACAGAAGGAATCCCCTCACTAGAACTCTTTCATGTCCTAGGAGACTTCAATAAAGAAGCGAAAAATTGTGAAAATGAGGGGTGTAAATTGTGTATGGGAAAATTGAAAGTTAATGGCCAAATTATGCCTTCTCTAATCCCTTAGAAATGGATGGAGTTAAACTTAAAAATAAAAATAAAACTGTTAAAAATGATTTTTTAATTCATACAAATGTCTGGGGCCCATGGAACAACGTGGAAACTTATATGAAGATAATTCATGCAATCAAACCCAACATCATTCCTATATAATTTCATAAGCTGTGAAGCTCTAGATGGTTGTTCCTTATAGGTATTAAAGTACTAAGTACTTGATATCCTCGATCATGCTCCTATGGGTTGCCTTAAATTCACATGGGGAGTCAATTATGAAGAGTTATGACAACTTGTGTGTTCATGAACATGCGAATATGGTGAAAGGTTTGTTCTGTTCAATCTAGTCAGTAACCTTCCTAGTGTATGATGTCCAAGTGCAAATTAATTCAGCAGAGAGGAGTGGTTGAAGGGATCATTCCCTATATAGGTATGTTTCCTCAGCAAGTAATGTTGTTTTGGAGGAAGGGGGAATATTTTCCCTTCAACTCGGGAACATGATCCTATGTTGGCCAATGGAGGCCATGTATTTCTTGTGAATGACATTTGCTAACAGTTTTGGAGCTAGGTGTGTGCATCTTCCAGGTCAATGTTCAATCTATCTTTGTGTCTACACATCGGCATGTAAGGTGTGTTATCATGTCAAAATGTATTCAAAGTAGTTTTAAAAATTTATGTTGTAGCATCGCCTGCATTATGTTTGATGAATTGTGTATGTCTTAGTTTGATTCAAGAATTATCATTTTAGTTATAATGGAGAATTACCATAAAATTACTAGAGGAAATGGCTCATATGCTATGTTGGGAATCCTTTGATAACAAGCTTCCTTTATGTGTTTGAAAACTGGATAATTCTGTGGGTCTTTATGGACTATCATGGTATTTTATTTGGTCGCCACTGTAAGGGGCCTTCTTGACCTTGGTATGATTCAAAGTTTAGTTCTAAACAAAGAACTTTGTGTCCGCATTTCAATCACTCAAGGAATTAATAACAAATTACCATCACATGGTTGGTTTCTGAAGGGCCTAGGTATCAACTTAATTGCCCTTGATAGTTTTAATATTGTTGATCAATAAGGCATCCATGGGTGTAATCACAAGGCAACCATCTCTCAAGTTGCAGAGAGGCTTGACTAACTGCAATTAGATATTTTCAAGCTTGAATTGAAGCATAATGAATAGATAGCTTCTACTTCTCGTGTCATGAAAAATATCAAAGAGGTTAAAGCAAAATTAGAGAAAATGAAGATGAAGTGGATGCACATCGGAGGTAGATGTAAGAGCTCCAAGAATAGGTGAATAAGTTATCTATCAACATGATGGATATGGCTAGTTCAAGCAATTCAAGCAATGCTAATTGTCCTGACTTAAATGGACCTACCCAAGATTCTAGTAATATGACTAGTTCGAGCAATAGAGATACCATCAATAGTCCTCATGTAAATGAACCTACCCATGACTTAAACAGGGTCATTATTATGAAAGATTATATCACAAAATAATAGTTGAATGAAATGGAAATTTTGCTTTCTGATGGGGCAAATTTGTAAGGTGTACACCTACAAAACCCCCTTTTATGATGTTCAGAGTCACGTCCCTTGCGATAAAATGGTAACTCTATTGGGTAGTAGGGAACAATATGAAATTTTGTTGAGGTCAATATGTAATACTTGAAGTACTAGCTATGATCTGGGTGCATAATTTTCTCTTAATACAAAAATTCTCAGTCATATTAAATAAATAATTATAAGTAATATTATTTGCTAGTTATACGTTTCCAGAGTTTAAATTTTGTAAGTGTAATCTCAATTTCACTAAAACAATCAATTTAATTATGTTCATGAAATCAAATCAATTAAAATAGTTATTTATATGATATTTATTTTTTAAAGAGAATACACACATACATACATACATACATACATACATACATACATACATACATATATATATATATATAGATAGATAGATAGATAGATATGATGATGATGATGATACCTAATCTTATAATAGAATATCCCGCAATTAGAGTGTGGGCGCTGGAAAATGTTGGCGAAATGACAAGGGTATGGCCCCTTTGCTACTTTGATCACACAAGGGAGGGAAGGAGGCTAACCCATGCCAACGAGATCAACATTATGACATTTAATTCCACCCTTGGGATGATACTTTCCCATTCTAAGGCAGGGAGGATATTATTGCCTCCAAATACATTATCGAGCTTTTCTACTAGCCCGTTGTCACCTCAGTTGGTTTGTCAACATGCCGATTTGAACTTGGATTTTACCAGAATTTTCTTCGTTGCAGAGGTGTCTTCTCTCACCTCTCACTGGGAGGTTCCTAACCCTCCTCTTGGCATTCATGCAGAGAATCATCAAGTGGCTCATGACTTCTCTAGGATTGATAATATCCTTCGGAAAAATCAAGGTCAAGTCTCTCCAAGAGACCCCTTAGCTTTGATTGATGTCTCATTTTCCGATTAACCTGCTATGGTCTGTCTTACATATCTTTTTTGGGGCATGTATTAGCATGTTTATTTAGTTCCAAATGTTTATAAATCAACCAAGTTTTACTTTTGGATGCGGTTGGATTTCCATGCCAACTTAGCTAGATATACTTTTGTAGCTTGTATCTTCTATTATTTGGTCTATTTTGGCTCAAAAACTCATTTCTTCCATCAATGGTCTAGTTTCCCAAGTGGTAGATAACAGTAAGAAGGGACTACGATGTACTTTGACCTCTAGTTTATCAATAGAATGTTTATTTACAAATATAAAAAATAAAAATTCTTATAATAGAATATAATTATGTTCACATAATCACATTATCACATTGGGCCCATTCTTTTTCGATTCAGTGCTCTATGGATAAGGTATCCAGAATTTGTGGATAAGGTTAAAGAGAGCTGGAATCGGCCTGTCACAGGGTCCCTTTTCTTTGTTTGGGAAGAAAAATTAAGAAGAGTAAAAGTTGCATTGAAAAGTTGGGCTAAAACTCTTCCAAATCCGACTGATGAAAGGAGGATGGCCCATGACTCCCTCGAGAAGCACCAACTGTAGATGGAAGAGGAGGAACCCACGGAGGAATCGACAGTCATAGAATGAAATCTACAGCAAAAATTCCACAAAGTTTGTCTGCAAGAGGAAGAATATTGGAGGCAGAAATCACGTAGCCTATGGTTGAAAGCGGGAGACAGGAATACCTCCTTCTTCCACAAACAAGCCCAATCTAGAAGGTCCTTCAACACAATTTTTGAAATAAAAGAAGATCGCGTTACCCATAAGGACTTTACAAGCATCAAAGGGGCTGCCTTCTCCCACTTTGAGAAACTATATAGTGAAGTCGAGGGAATGAGCTAGGTTACTATGTTCTTGGATGTTATCCCCTCCAAGATCTCTTCAAATATGAATCAACAACTGGAAGCTAAAGTCACCAGAAAAGAGATAAAGGTTGTCCTTTATGAAATGGAGCCGGACAAAGTCCCGGGTCTGGATGGCTTCACTGCCAGATTCATTCAAGTATGTTGGTAAATAGTGAAGAAGGATTTGCACAAAACGGTATCCAAATCGTAGTGCTGCCAGAAAATTGGAGGAAGCACGAATTCTGCCTTTCTCGCCCTCATTCCAAAGGAGAAGGGAGCCAACACCTTTAACAGGTTTCATCCGATTTCGTTATGCAACATTAGCTACAAGCTCATAACAAAAGTGATTGCCAACAGATTGAAGGCCCTCTTGCCCTCCATTATTCCTGAAAACCAAGGGGGGTTCGTTCAGGGCCGACAAATCGTGGACAACATAATCCTTGTGTGAGAGGCGATTCATTCTAGCTTGCAATGGAAAGAAAAAGGTATGGTGATCAAGCTGGACCTTGCTAATGCGTTTGACCAAGTTCGTCACAAGTTTCTCTTTGGCGTGATGCACAAATTTGGGTTTGGTCAGGAGTTTATCAGATGGGTCTGGCAATGCATCTTTGAGCCCTGGATTTCCCCTTTGGTGAATGGAAGAGCAACAGAGTTATTTAAAGCCTCTAGAGGGCTGCGATAGGGCTGTCCTCTTTCCCCTCTTCTTTTTTTTTTTGCAAGCTTCAATTCTGAGTTTTTATTTAGAAAATGCTAGATAGACCAAGAAATTATGGGTCTTAGGATCACTCGAGGTGTCAAGGATATCAACCATGCATTGTTCGCTGATGATTCTCTTTTGTTGGGTGTTGCCTCTGTGTACTCTGCCTCTAGATTCAGAAAAGTGTTCGACGATTTTTGTGGGACTTTGGGCAGCAAACTAAATGAAGGAAAATGCCATTTTTATGGTTGGAATATCTCCAACAACTAGCTCTCCTCAGTTTCCAGATGTATGGGTTTCGCTGGATTTGCTTCTTGGAACTCCTTCATATATTTGGGCCTTCCTATCTTCCAAAGGAGGCACTCTAGTAAAGATTGGCTCCCAATGGTCGAGAAATTTAAGAAAAAAATTCAGTCTTGGGGCTTCTCATGGTTGAACCTTGCAGGGAAAATAGTGCTTATTAAATCTGTCCTATCTAACATGCCCATCTTCCAATTGTCGGCCATGTTGGCTCCCTCCAGCATTCTCAAGAAGATGGAGGAATGGATTCGAAGGTTCTTTTTGAAAGGAGGCAAGAAAAATGATAGGAAGATCCCCCTTGTTAGTTGGGATAAAGTTGCCAAACCTCTGCTAGAAGGAGGTCTGAATTTCAAGGATCTGAGGACTCAAAATATTGCTATGGGGGCTAAGATTATGTGGAGACAAATAGCTCTGAAATCGGGTTTGGCCCAAAAGGCGTTATGGAAGAAATATTTGAGGGGTTAGAGGCTACGAAGCTTGGATGACCTAACCCACACTAGCAAAGGCTCTCAAATTCACAGGCTTTGCATGCAGGCCTTACCATTGATACAAAAGCATTCCTATTGGATCCCGGGTAATGACAAGCTCATTAATATTTGGATTGATAAAATCATGAGCGAAGAACCTTTGGGTGAAGTCCAAGAGCTCTCTGAGCTTCGAAGTTGGACGTTAAACAATGGCATCAAAACTTTGTGGGATATTTCTAGCTGGAAGGATAATTCGTGGGTAGGCTGGAAGAAGCCTCAAATGCCAGATGCTCTAGATCAAGCATGTTCATTCCTGCTGACTAAGCTGAAGGGAATGAGCCTGATGAGCATCAGGAAACAAGACAAGAGAGGCTACGACTCTTTAACTGGTTCTTATACTGTTGCACAAGGCTATGCATAGCTCAGAAAAATTCCCCACATCCCTTGCTACCCAACGACTTGGCGAGGACTCTGGAGGCAGAAATGTGTGCCAAAAATCGATTTTTTCAGCTCGCTGTTGTGCCACAATAAAATTTTAACTAAGGATAGACTGAAAAAGAAAGGCTTCCTGGGCCCTTCCAGATGTAATCTTTGTCTGGAAAATGAGGAAGATGCTCATTTATTGATTGAATGCAGGTTTGCCAAGAGTATTGGGATGATGCGTTTTCCTCATGGGGATCCTCTGTTCGTCTGCCAAACTCGATTGTTGGATACTTTGCTGATTGAGCTCATCTCTATCTCGGAAAACTCCCCAATAAAAATTGGTTCAAGGCAGCTTGGATGGTTTATCCAAAATTCATTTTCTGGCAAATATGGATTGAGCACAACCAAATTTTTTTTCAAGAAAAAGCGCAGCAGGGTAACCTTGTTTTATCAAAAGCCAACGACCTGCTCAAGGAATTTCTCGGTGAGAAATTTGAGAAGCTGGGAAAAGATAATTTAAATCCTCAAGAACTGGCGTGGGGGAGCAAGCTTGGCCTTTAGTTTTCTCAGGACGAGAGACAATTCCAAACTACGAAAAACTGGCAGATCAAGCTTGCTGAGGGTGATTTCTACATTTGGCTCCATAATTGTGACAGTTCTTCCTTGTTTTTTGATGGGGCTGCCAAAGGCAATCCGGGGATTGCTGGGGTGGGGGGTGTCATCAAGAATGTGAATGGCTGCATAAAGAACAGGTATGCCTGGGGCCTGGGCCACAATATAAACATGCAAGCTGAGGCCATGGCTTTATTGCAGGGTCTTAAGTATTTACAGGTTCTTAGTATTGAGAAAGCCAATATTCTTGGTGACTCCCAATCCTTGATTCAAATTCTTGTGGATAACACGTCCATGAGGGACTTTTGGCTAGCAAGAGTGGTTGCCAGAATAAGGAAGCTAGTTGGTTCCTTTCTTCAGGTGAATTTTCTCCACATTCTTCAGCAGAAAAATAAGGAAGCGAATGCGGCCAACAAAGCAATCCTCCTTCCTACAGACACCCGGATAAGAGACGGGGTTCAAGATTGAGATCCAATCCCTTAACTCTGTTTCACATGTATTACTGTCTTTTACTTCAGCAGTTTGTCTGTATTCACAAGCATGGGGAAATTAGGGAAATAGGCTTGACTAACGGAGCTAAGAAGATTCAAAATATTAAGGTTAGGAAGTCAGTTTTTCTATATGTTGAGGATAGCCGGTTCATGGGCTTCCTAAATGTAACCGGCCAACAGGCTTTGGATTTCTTTTAATACAAACTATATCCGTTTTCGTTAAAAAAAGGGTCAAGTTTAGCCTTGAAAAAAATATTTTGGGTAGAATTACTCATTGATTTAGGTGTTGATTTTTAATGTTTTTTTAGTCATGATATTTGGTTTATAATTCCATGGTTGAAAAGCGTTGAAGTGTTTCAATGTCACGTTAATTGATATTTAATGCCATGGTTGAAAATTGTTGGAATTTTAAGGTTTTCCATGATCATGATTTTGGTATTGAATGTCATAAATGAAAAATGTTGGAATTTTAACCCTAAAAAAGGGGTGATGCGACATCACCATTTTTTTTCATGTTATTTGCACAAAAATAAAGGTTTTTGGGCGAGAGTTCTACTTTTGAAGTCATAGTTCTTGATAAGTTAGTAACATTGTGGAACTTATTCAAGATGATGCTAGAGGTAGGTCCCATGGTCATGGAGTAATGGTCTTGTTGTAATTCGAACTATATTCTCCAATGTATATAACTTCTTCTTCTGCTAAAGTATCATTCTCATCATAATTTTATACTTGTGATTGGAGCTAGCATTTTGTTTGTTGGATCATTTTGATGTAACTATAAAGAGGATGATAAATTATAAAGAGGATGATAAATCATTAAAGGTTGATTCAAGAGTGGGAAGGAGAGGCAAAGTAAGGGGAACTCACGATGTTCCATTAAGTTTAAATAACAAGACTTATTTACTAAGGAAATGAAATTGGAAAGATAGGTTTTTGAATGCCAGATTTTAACAACAATAGTTATTTTATTATGGACAAATCCCAAAATATTCTCAAATTTTATTGGCAATACAAAAGGTCCACATAGGGAATTGAATGAAAAAAGAAAGTAATATGAGAGAGAAATTAAGCTTAGATGAGAAAACAAAAATTGAGGCAAGCAATGATCATGAAGAGAGGTATGAATCAAGGTACTTAAAAATGCCTGGGATTTGTCTCAAAGATTTGGATGACAATCCATAAGGAACTAAACTTGAAGTTGAATGTAAGATAGACTTTGTCTCACTATTATACTAGGTGGATTGTACATGGCATTCATTAGATTAATCGGAATTGAAGTGAGGGGTGTAACAAATTTGGCTTATCTGATTCTTTGTTTCCTTACTACGTGGGAAAAGAGGGATTTGCATAACACCATCTATTGCAACAATTCAAAGATATGTGATGCAAGGTGTAACTTATAAGATTGATGGTTCATATTATTGGTTATTAATAACTAAAACTCTCCCCTTTTTCACACTATTGACTTTTACATCCACTATTGAATTATGCTCATAAAGTATATGGAAATATTCTAATGCTTCAAAATTAGCACAATTGTGTCAAATCTTAGCAAAAATAAAAGCAAGATGAATATTTGAAAGTGGAATATTGGTCACATAATAGAATCTATTATCTTTGACCACCATTATCTTGAAACTAATTACTAAATTAAAATCTTGTAGAAATATTGACATAAAGCCAAGACTCCATTCTAGAAATTATTGTCCCATTGAAGTTGATAATTGTCCCTTGTATACCTCATTTTCATTTAAAATTCAATATCTTATTGGTAGAAATTGATTTTTAATATTTTTTTATAAATCACAATATCCATTTTTATCTTCTATTATTAATTTTAAAAATAAAAAAATCCCAAATCGCTTTTCGCAAAAAGGAATATGGTAAAAAATATTAACATATTAGCTTATTAGCTTTTTTGTGTACGAAATTGTATGCGTATGCCATCTATTTGAGAAGTGGGTGAGTGCATAAAAATCTTCATATTTATGTTTATTAAAACATGATTAATTATTCTAGTTTGGAATCATTTATATGATTTAATTTATTTTGGGTTTATTTTTAAGCTAATAGGTTTAGTATATTTTGGAATCGAGTTGTTTTTAGTGAGATTTTTTGGAAAAAAATTCAGTGGTTTTTTTGGTTTAATTTCTTTAAAACTCGAGAAGAATTTATTGAAATCACAAGATTGATGTGTAGCCCTGCACAATAGAAGTGCCTTATGGGTTTTTCAAGGTGCTGAATCCATATATACAGTGAAAAAACCAGTTTAAATAACACAAATCAAGATTTCACCTCAAATTTTTTTGCAAAATTATGATACCGGAAAATCCAAAAAATCGCACTAAAGACAACTCATTTTAGAATAGGTGTTAAGAATTTTTATTCTTTAAAATATCAATGTTTTTAATTTAATATAAGTTTAATTTTCTTCTTGTACAACATCTAAATGAAATTATGGTATTCATTTAATGCATTTTTTTTATTATTATATAAATTTAATTAATGAAATTAAGGGTTTCTAAACAATGTTTCACTTCATTCTCTTGGTTTTACCAATTATTTTCCTTACAAATGACACATATTTATTTAAAGATTTACAACCATTTAACAATTTAGATGCACTTATGAAAACTCAATAATTTAATAAATGCAAAATAAGTTTTTTATTTTTTTAATTATTTTTTTAATAAAAACAACGCCGGTGTATATTATGTACTAGTACATCTTTCAGTAAATTCCTAATAACATTCAGATACATATAGAGTATATGTTTTGATACTAACATAATGAAAAATGACATCTATTTGTTCACATAGCACAAAGTCAATATACACTAATATGTTCATAAAAAATATAAGTAGAAAGGTCAGAAAAAGTTCAAGCACGCTAATCAAAAGTAGACATGAAACTCATATGTAGGGAAGTTGGACTGTGCCCTTCCCTTTGGTCACATTTTCCTCCGTAAACATGTAATGTATGAAGCCAGATTCCTCCTTTAAGCCCTGTTTGGATAAACTATCTGCCACTAAGTTTGACTCCATGTAGAAAGAAAGTAATTAACCTCGAGAATGTTGCTTTCATTTCTCGAATCAACAAAGGATATGGATCCTTATCCCTTCTCGAGAGATAGTGCTTTCGACATCACTTCGAGGACATCTTGTCCAAGATGAGCCTTATGGACACCTTGATCTGTCCCACTATTTTATATGGCTCAGAGATTTGGGGACCGTTGTTATGCAACCAACTCACAAAATAGAAGAAGAGATAAATCAACGACTTCAAAATTAGCCTCTTTGAAAGGGAAACCTCCTTTACATTACACAAATGAGCAATTCTTGGATGATACAAATGACAAGACCTCCTTTCTATATATAGGAGTCTAAGGGTTCAAAGTATAATCATAGCCTACATAACAATAATATTGTAAGGGCACAATAGTAATAATAGTGAGCTTCTATGGGGCACAATAATAAAATGGGGACTACATGAGCACAAAAATACAATAAGGGGGTTGCACTAATAACAATAAGGGGCTACACTAGCAGTATAGGGACCTAACATGCCCCTCTCCTTCAAAAAAGTGTTGTCCTCAATGCTTGAGTAGTCCTTGATGCTTCTATATAAAATTCTCATCCTCCCATGTATAATCTTTAGTAGGTAAGTTCTTCCACTTGATGAGATACTCTGAAATTGATCGATTTCATAACTATCGGGTTCTTGTTTCCGTGACTGTTTCAGGTTCTAATATGATTTTTCCTTCCTTGTCAAGTTCCAGAAATATTGTTTAAACTGAGAGCTTGTCACCTATAACCTTCTTTAAGCATGAAACATGGAGAACTAGGTGCACTCGAGAATATGCAGGAAGCTTCAATTTGTATGCCATAGTACCAATCTTTTTCAACACCTTGTAAGGACCATAGTACTTTCGTGATAATTTATTATCCTTCTTAGCTTGCTTGAGGGACATTTGTTTGTATGGTTGTAGCCGTAAAAATACGGAATGACCTACATCAAAACTTCTTTTGTTGCGATGTTGATTTGCCTGTTGTTTTATTTGATTCTACACCAAAGTGAAGTTATCTTTAAGAGTTGGAGAACTTGTTGTTGATGCTCAATGTGATCTCCCACTGCTTGAACCTTAGAATGATTGTCCAATACTTTTTGAAGTTCTGGAGAAATAGATGATTTTATTGTTTGAACCTCTAATTAACATAATTGTGGAATTACGCCCTGTTGTTCTTTCTTTATAAGCTTTTTCATACCATTAGATTTGATTATAGTTCTTGGTTTCCCTGCGATACCCCTTAATTCAATTTCCTTTCCTTCAAAAAAAATTTCAAGAAAAGTTCTTAAAAATAAAAAATTATCATACCCAAATATTGCAACCATTGGACTCCTAGTACAACATCAACACCACCCATTGGAATGGAAAACATTGGACTATTCAATACATATTATCCCATGGATAGCTTGATATTATGGCACTTTCGAGAGCAATTTATGGTTCATATGTTTGCAACCATCACTTGACACTCTAGTGCTAGATATAGGAAGCAATTCAATTCCTTAGCTATCTTACAATGAATAAAATTATGGGTACTACCTGAATCAATCAACACTATGACCTTTTTCTTCTTGATATGTCCTTCTATCTTGAGAGTTTGAGGAGTGGTAATTCATTTCAATCCATTACAAGATATGGTCGGATTCATTTCTTCTTTCTCTGGAGTTGGTTCCTAGTGTATATCGTCTTCTTTTGATATTTCTCGTTCCTTTTCTTCCTCCTCTTCCCAATCTATGTAAACTAATTTCTGCTCATCACACTTATGAACTTTAGTTTATTTGCTATTACAACTGTAACAAAGCCCTTTTTCTCTTTTTTCTTCCAATTGTTGTGGTGTCAAACTTGTAGGTTGTGAAAGACTAGGAGCAACAACACTTCCATCTTTATAGTTGTGAGTGTTAGGATTCCTTGTTGCCATAATTTTGCTTTCAAATTTTCTTATCACCCTGAATGCCTTCTCCAATGAATTAGGTTCTCAAAGAAAAACCTGTATATGATCCTTTAAAGTCCCTATGAAGACATCAATCATATTATCCTCTCGAATACCATTTACCCTTATATTCAATTTTTGGAAGTCCTCAATGTGCTCCACCATTGACCCCTTTTGTTTGAGATTTATCAATTGGCTAAAGAAGGTGTTGCTCTTTGTATCCTCATAATGTGCTATCATTTCCTTCGTAGAAATTGACCAGGTGACAAGCGGTTTATGGGAACAAATCCATCTATACCATACAAAATGATTGGGTTCTAATTATAAATATGCAATGTGTACCTTTATTGAAGGTTGCACATCATGTAAAACAAAATATTGCTCCATCTATAGTATCCAAGTTACTAGATCATTTCCATCAAACTTCCTCATATCTATCTTTGTAATGTGGTGGTTCTTAAACCCCACATTGGAGTCTCTAAAATCTTAATTGATATTCCTTTTGTCTTCATCATGATTTTCATGGATTCCCCTGTCACCACTAGGACGCCTTTCTTCTAGCAACTTTGCCAAACTTTCCTTCAACCCTTCTATCTTGACATTCACCATTGCTTCCATGTCTTCTTTTAAACCAACATTCAAAACTTACATGTCCCTTTTTATACCATCTATCTTAACATTCATCATGGCTTCCAATTCATTTTTTGTAACTTTTTGCGAGAGCGAAATTTGTTGTACTTGGTCTTGAAATTTTGATATATCATGTTGCATTTCTTCCTCTTCTTCCTGCGTCATAGTAGAGATTTAGCGTTTCTTACTAGGTGTTTCCATTTTATTTCTTCGGGTCATCAATTAATAATATTTATGTTTCACTATTCCCTTTGAATCACTTCAAACTATTTTTTCAAACAAAACTTATGCAAATATTAAAAAATACACACTTTTTCTTGTTTTATAGGAGCTTGATATTTCATATATTGTATCTATGAAATTTCAGATCTCCAAAGTCTGAAATTTCGTCCTGTGGTAGCCCTTTGAGTCCTCTTTCCAAACCCACAAGTCTAATTGATATTGGATTCTCCAAGAAAGCGTTATGCCCAATCTCCCACGATGACCTGATTATAGACTTGTTCAGTAGATTGAACTTGCACAAAGTGAAAAGTGTCATTGTTTTGACTTTCAGTCCTAAAAATGATACCCAACAAACTACAGTCTATCCTCCTTTCGTAACTTTTTACCAAATTTGAATCTGACGCTTAGAGAGAAAGTTATGAAGATTTTACCAAGGTCACTTGTTTGAGATGGAATTATGGAGCCTACAAAAATCCTAACTTCCTTGGATCTATATCCTAAAATATAGTGATACAAGATCTGAAATTCATACAGGAGCTTCACCAAGATTTTGGCTCCACTGGGTTTTAATTTCAGCTTTCGAAGCTTCGTCGAAAAAAAACGTTATAATGAAAATTCTATGATGGCTTGTTTGAAGCAGTGAAACCCTAGAATCCAAAGCTATGATACCAGATGTTATGCAACCAACTCACAAAATAGAAGAAGAGATAGATCAACAACTTCAAAATTAGCCTCTTCAAGGGAGAAACCTCCTTTACATTACACAATTGAGCAATTATTGGATGATAAAAATGACAAGGCCTCCTTTCTAATCAGAGCCTACATAACAATAATATTGTAAGGGCACAACAATAATAATAGTGGTATTATATGGGGCACAATAATAACAATATGGGGACTACATGGGCACAAAAATACAATAAGGGGGTTGCACTAATAACAATAAGGGGCTACACTAGTAGTATAGGGACCTAACAACCGTCTTTACTTGAGTCAGATTGGGCTTCAATGGAGAGAGTCCAGATTCTTCTTCTTCATCGCATCATTATATGCAAACAGATAATACCTCAACACATCATCCTTGCAGAGTTTGGAATTCATCCCTTTCGGCTTGAGACAGTCTTCAGTTTGGTCCCATTCTTGCATCGTGTATGTGGATTTGTAGACTTGATAAATAGTAGGGACTGATATCCTTACTTGGCATATTGATCTTCTAAGACTACTTCCCGTTCTACTCCCTCGGGTCGGGCTAGATGTTGGTTTACAAGAGTTTCCAATCTCTTAGAGTCAGTGGCCATTCAGTTGGATCGTCTCCCTCCTTTCCGATATTCCTTAGATTCTCCTAGTCACCTTTTACCTCTAGACAGGAGCTGAACAAGATCATCGGGGAGGACATCTACAAGTAGTTCGTCTAGGTCACTTGGGTCAATCCTCGGGGAGGGTTGTGCCCAAATATGGCCTTCTACGTTGAGAACTTCTTGGGGTTGAGAGATGAGCTCATTGTTCGACCCTAATATATGCTTCACCACTGGACGCATGATCTTTGCATTCCTCCAGGCCAGTTCAAAGTAGATTCTCATAGACTTCGGGTAGAGATAGAGCACTAGATTGATAGACCAGACATAATATACTATGTATGTCATTTATAAGAAGTGGAGACCGAGGTGCACTTAATTTTTGGATGCCATGTCTACTACGATATCAGAGGAAGGTACTATTGCTTGTTCAGAAATAACTGGTGATGAACCACACTAGTTGGTTTGAAACGTGTCGGCAAAATTTTCTCCTATGTGATTTCTACCAAAAAGACTCTTCTTAATTCTTAAATCCTTGCCAAATTTTTCAAGTATCTTGATAAGAGAGGTTTGGCTCTATATATGAAGGAGGCTCTTAGGTTTCGAATGCATATTCTTTAGCCTCCCATCAAGCCAGACCCCACATAAAGGATCACAAAATTTTTCAGGGTACTACCTTCAGCCAGGGGGCACGAAGAGACCGATTGATACCAGTTCATATCCAGAGTCTAGATCAGTGAGGATCTGTGGGACCTCACCTTGCCACACGAGATTTCAACAGAAAATTCATCTCAGATCCGTTCTCGAGAGACAGACTAGGTCCTCCAAACCTCAATAGTGCATGAACTCCCCCGACAACGATTTAGTGGACAATTTGCACTTTCCATCGACCCTTCATTAGGCCAACAAACTTTGTGGAATTTTCTTTAGTGTTCTTCAGTAAAACTTGGGTGTTAGGAGATTCCACACATTGTATCTTTTATGTTTCTGCATTATACCTTTTATATTCATGCATTGTATTTTCTATAGGAGACTGTTTGGTTCTCCTGCATTGTATAGACATCATTGTACTCAACAGTCCCTTTGACCTACTTTGTGGTCAATAGTTGGAAATAAATATAGCTATATTATCTAATCTTATAGGCTATTTTCATTCTCCGTGGCTCTGATTCATTCCCTATATTTTCATTTGTTCAACCTCCCTCCATCAATTTCATTCTATAGTTTCAATTAATCATCGGAATGGTTTCAGATACCATGCGCCCATGTTGTTGTGATGTGTGTACTGCTGTGATTAGATGCTAATGTGCTAACTGTAATGTATTTATGCATTTAAGGAACAACATTGCTAATGATTGAGGGCTTCTCAATCCTGACCACATTGCTCTTGTAGAAGTTGCCTACCATTTTTGGGGATGCATGATGAAAGCTCGACAAATTCCAGAGAACAAGCTCATTTAAGAGTGCTTGTTGACTTCAGAGGTTGGGTAAAATCACCATTGTCTCTGCTCTGCCTGGGCATTTCCACTATGAATGCTTGGAACAGGGCTCCATCATCAACTCTGGTTCATTCCTTTTTGTATGTGGGCTTCTTGTATACCTTTAGGTCTGTTCGTAGTGTTGTTGGCTTTTGCTTCTGTTCTTTACATGCTTTGTTTTGAATGTGGATTGAGCAGAGGCTTTTTATTTTTGTAGAGACTTTATAGTCCATCGTTCTATTTGGAGAAGGGCCATTTTTTTGGCTTTTCCTCTGTTTACAGGCTCCCTAGTCCTAGGGAGTCAAATATGTACAAGTTGTTTTGGTCGTCTTGTTGATTTCCACACTAGTATCTCATTGGCACTAATTGGTTGTTGTGCACTAGATGGGGAAGGCCAGTGAATGTAAAGGATGCTTCCATGAAAGAAATTGGAATTAGATGGAAGAAGAGGAGGAAAGACTATTATTGTGTCCACCAAACTCCCTCACCATCAGATGGAAACCCTAAATAGATCCTCATGGTCATTGTCGATTGATGATGCTTCCTTTTTTATTTGGTGTGCAACTCTTCAAATTGGTTGATTTGTGAATTGAATAAACAACAATTATCATTAGATGAAAATCAATACCCAAATAAAATATGATTAAATTTAATATAGCTTGGCTCTATAAGGGACTCTCAAGATTCTAGATTGAGTCAATATTTTATTTGGGCTATGTTAACCATTGTTTATCTAAAATACTATATTCCAGCAATTTGTTATTCAAACTCCTACTAGTTTTAAGGCTAGATCTGCTCATACTAATAAGTTTGAGGACAAAAATATGCATCTAGCTTAATCTGCAGGGGCGTTTCTTCAAGTCACTCAAATGCACGCCAAGAACTGCTATGATAGTGATTATATATTTGAATTTTTTCTTCTTTAGTGAAGATATGAATGTGCACGCCTCTAGACTGAACCCTAAAATATTAGTATTAATCGTTTCCATCTTTTAAAATATTTATTAATGAGATATAACAAATTAAATGATCTAAAAAATGATGGTCGTCCCGTTTTCAAAACATAGGTTTGATTTTTTGCATATTGATATTCATTCGTTGAACCAAGTTCTATTTTGTTCAATTCCTAGGTTCAATGGAAAAAAAATTGATTTCTTGCATTTACAAATTCAATTTTCAATTTTGATTGGTTGATGGTTTCGATTTCATGCTAAATATTTAATTTCAATTTGAGCCTTGCTACTTTGCCTCAACACATAAATATTTAATTTCAAATTGAGGCTTTCTCCTGCCTTAACACATAATTCGTTTAAGTGGATACTTGCATACAGGTGTTAAAAGGAAGTTGAAGCCCCAACCAAGTGGACTTGTTTTTAATACATAAATACTAAAGTGGCGACAACAACGATGCTCAACTTATTTGCATTACTTATATTGATAAAGGAAAGAGAAGCCGGAGCAAACAAAGAAAGTGTGATAAGTTTATAAGATTTTTAGCAATGAAGGATAGGTCTGCAAATCATTAGTATAATGTTTCAATGATGAATTTAGGTGAATTGGCACCAACCATATTCGTTTTATATGCACCAAAAGGCTTACAGTTGGGATCTGGGAGTCCCCACTCTATATGGCCATTTAATAATGGTTGAGTTTGCGTTGTCCATGAACGTTTTAATCCACACCACTATACATCGACGTAGGGAATCCATTTATTTTTGTGATTAGATGACAAGGAACCATAAGCATGTATTTTAAGGTTTCTGCATTTATATTATTGAACTGTTTGATATCTTATATATATCTATATATATAATATACTATATATATATATATATATATATATATCTATTATAGATATATATATATATATATATAATATTAAAACAAAAAAAACAAATTGAGTTTTATTAATGGAGTAAAAAGTTCAGTTTACATTGCTTTGCATATTCCAAAAATGTGTCCAACATAGAGAAGAAACATCAATAGTCTAGAAAGAGTCCAAAAAGAGAGAAAAGTGCCATATACAATAGAGACATATATCTACCATGGACAATAGTCCGTAAAATATAATTGAGAAACATAGTCATGTTCATAATCAGAACTAGACATCAGAAACAAAAAGCTATCAAAAAGGGAAAGTGTACACCCATTCTGGGAGTGTTATACGACCATTTTCCAAAACATTCCCCTGAGAGAGTTTAGTGTAAAATATCTATCCATCTGTGTCCCTTATGCCCAATTTTGATAATGAGTTAGCAACCATGTTGAATTCGCGGAAGACATGTTGTATATGGAAGTTCTGGGATGTATGAGTGAGAGAGAGGGTGTGTTCCTTCCAGTTTCGAAGTAGGGGAAGATCAAAGTGTGATGTGCCAGAAATGCCCTCAATGATGCTTTTAGAATCACCATATATATGCATATGGCGTACCTATTTGCGAATAGTGAACCAGAGAAGACCCCATATGGCCACCAGTTCAGCCTTAGTGTTGGTACCCAAACCACCATTCCAATGTAACCTGTAAGCCAAGTCTCTGTCCATCAGAAGAACCGTACCGCATCTACATTTTTGTTCTTGCGTCATGCCATCAAAAAATCTAGCAGACCATATAATCGAAGGGCAAATGTGTCGAGCTGTAAAATCTTTGGATTTGGTAGGCGCAGTTTCATGTGCTCAAGTCATCCCATAATTTTTCCAACAATACATAAAACTTTATGTAACTTACCCCTAAAGATGACATGATTTTGAGTTTCCATATTTCCCAGAGGACAAACGATGGAACGAATACCTATAAACTGCCACACTCCACGCCCCACTTAAGGTAAAGTTCAACAGAAGTAACGTGAGTAACAACAATACCAAGAGAGGAAAGGTGTAGGACCAAACCTGCATAGAAAAAGTGCAAGTAAACAACAAATATTCAACATATTCCCGATCAAAACCACATAATGGACATATTCTCGGACCCAGGAAACCTCTCTTGCACAAGTTGTCCCAGGTGAGGAACTTATTCTTCCAAGTCAACCAGAAAAAAGACATATTATTTTGAGGGGGACCTTCAGTCTCTAGATAGAAAGAAACTAGTTTGTTGTCAAAGTTCCCAACATCTATTGTAAGATGTAATGATATGTATTAGCCACTACCTAGAGCCCTTATGGATAATGCCACCTCAGATGACTTTGTCGCGTGACATATTCCTACATAATCCTGCGTCTCTGAGAACTTGAATGTAGAGGTTCCATTCAATAGCCATATGAACATGCAGACCAACCTGTGTGCCTCCATCTAGATTGGCATACAATGTTCCCAACCTCTGATTACTTGGTCTAAATAGAAAAGACCCATACATTGAAGTATGTTGATGGTGTCTGCTGATAGGATATTTGTTGCACTAACTCTAGCAATCCTATCATGGCCTATTAACATTAAGTTTCCCATGCCGAACGTCCATTTCACCCTCTGGAAGAACCATGACTTGATCTTTTGAAAGCTAGACCATATGTAAGATCCTTATTTGATACCAATCTCCTGCATCACAAACTAGTAAGTAATGTGTTATTTCCTTAGGTATTTAGCAGCAATGATTTTTCCCCAAATACCCCCACGACAAATTCCACGCCATAAAGAATTCAAAAGTAATGAAACTCCAAAAACTTGGGTATCCAAAATCCCCCATCCATCAACAAATTTTGGCATAGAAATGGACTCCGAGGCTACCAGATGAAATTTATGTGTAGATCTCGTGCCCAACCATAAGAAACAAGCGAGGCGAGATAGAATCAAGTTACGAATATGAGCCGGGAGGGAAAATAAATGTGACCAATATGTCGTCATATACTGTAGAACCGATTGTATCAATGTGAAACAACCACCAAGAAAGAGACAATGAAACGACCAACTTTTTAGTTTCTTGTCAAATTTTGAAAGGAGCTAAGCCCAATCATCAAATCTATAACAAGATTCTAAAGCCATGGTAGGTAAAACCTTATTGTAAATGGGTCATATTCACACCAAATTGGTCTATAATGTATCTGATGTTGGAGTCATTGCCACAGGAAAAATATAGACAGGATTTGGGGTCATTTATAAACAGGTCGGAAGAAGCCCCCATCCTCTAGAAAATGTGAAATAGAGTCTTCCATTGCTCCCTCTTGATAACACCAAATGATAAATTATCATCCACGAAGAAGAAGTGTGTGATGCTTACTTGTGGAGCCATCCATAGACCCTAAAATTTGTCTAATCTCTGTGCAACATTGATCTTTGTGTTGAAACCATCCATGACCAATAAAAAGAGTGAGGGGGATAATGAACACCCCTGTCATAGCCCTTTGTGTGCTCTGAAAAAATTTGTGGGGTAACCATTAATCAGGATGGCAAGCCAAATATTGGTCACACATGCCATGATCCACTTGACATTTCCATATTCCAAACCAATCTTAATGAGTATGAGTCGAAGCAATCTATAGTATACACAATCATAAGCCCTCTGCAAATCATTTTTCATGACAAATGCCTCCTCCTTCTTGGTATGAATGGAGTGAACACATTCTTGTGTGATGGCGATGGCATCATGTAAGGATCTACCTGTAAGAAATCCAAATTGTTCGTTTGATATGTGGACCAAAAGAACTCCTTTAATCCGCTTAGTGATGACCTTGGAGATGATCTTGTACACAATATTACACAAAGAAATAGGTTTGAATTCTGAAAATGAAATAGGGGTGGAAACCTTGGGAATCAAGGCAATGAAAGTAGCCATGATGGAGCCAAAGATGCTCCTCCTGATCTGTGATTCATCAACCATATCTCGGAGAGTCCCTCCCATCAAATCGAAAAAGTGTAGGAACAATTCAATAGTCCATCCATTGGGACTAGGGCATTTGTCCTTGGCAAAATAGCTGAGTACTGAGTGAATTTCCTCCAAAGAAATATGGTGATTTAGATTTGCATTCGCTTCCTGATCGAACATCACAGGCACTCCTCCACAACCCACAAAAGATCTTCCATATTCACACCATCCCTCTCCTTAAAGAGTGCCCCCAAAAAAATTATAGCTTCCCTTCGAATATCTGCATCTGAGCATTTGAGTGATCCATCTGTGCCCCTGATATTCAATATAACGTTAGAGTTCCTCCTCTGATTTTCAAACTTGTGAAAAAAATTTAGTGTTTCAGTCACCCCCCTGTATCCATGTGGCCCAACTCTTTAGCTGCCAAGTGTCTTCCTGAAATTTCAAGATTTGTTTACGCCTCTGTTCCATAGCTTTGATGAAGTCAAGTTCCATCTGAGAGGGTCGATCCTCCACGAGACAAGAACTAAAGGCACAAATCTCCTCTATCAAACAACATTCCACACCTATTTAACCAATATGTTGAACTTCTCGTCCTCAAGCTAGGTATGATTGAACTTGAAAGGAATACCCTTCTAAAATGTTCCATCCTCCACCGAAGCAGAATGGGACATTGTTAAAAAATGAATAATTTCACCACCACCAATCACATATTACCCAGGATTTCCAGAAGGCTCTGGTGTACTAGAAAATGATCCAATCTCTTGTCGATATAGTCCTCCTTTCTTCTACCATTATTCCAAGTGGGCCGGAGGGGAGAAGGGCATACATTAATCAAATGGTTGTCCTAAAAAAGTCTAGCTAGTTGTTTCAAAAAGGGGTCCCTTGGTCTCGTGGACCCCCAAAATTCATCTCTAGACAACGTCAAGTTGAAATCCCTTGCAATGATCAATGAAGGGCTATCACGAATGTTTGGGTTCCTGACCTGATCCCAAAAAGAGTGTTTTTTGGAAAAAGGAGCATAAATGTTCCATATGTGAAGCTTCTCACAAGATTCCCTGAGATGTCGAGAGAGAAAACTACCAACAAAGAATTTGTAGGCCTTGGAATGTCCCTAGGAAGGATCCCATAAAGTAATTAGACCACAGGATAAACCACAGGAGTCGACGACCACCATATACAAGTGTGGAAAAATAAGATGGAAGTACACCAGAGATTTGGCAGAATCGACCATGGTTTCTTGGATGGGAACAACAAAAGGTCGGAAGGAAAATAGGAGGTGGTGTAACGATAGTCTTTTAGCAACATCCTACAAGCTGTGCAAATTGAGGGAGAGGATGGTCATGATGGGCTAGTAGCAAGGGGCATACGATCTCTAAGGCTCCCAAAACAGGATGAATCAAGAATCGGGATATCACGCAGATCCCCAAAATCCAAATTTATGTGCAAACCCTGTGATTGCCCACGAAATGTCGGCCACCGTTGCTAGCCTTATGTCGGGTGGTGATAATCTTAGCAGAGGATGGGATGATGATAGGGAAAGAGGCACCACCAATTCCTTTGTCAATGGTAAGAGCAAAGAGATCCATGGCCGGGTTAAGAAAGATAAATTCCATATCACTTTCCACATAATTGCGCGGAGAGGGGGGAGAAATCGAAACAAGAGGGGAGGAAGAGCCATCATGTGGGAGGGAAGAAGTCAAAGGCCCCGACCTATTGGGACATGAAGAAGGTCCAGGGAAAGCAGTATGAGGTGGACTAGGCATATCCACGTTATCACTCGAAGGAGGAGGCAAAGGAAGTTCATGGGGCGGACGAGTCGTGTGGATGGAGAGATCCTAGAAATTCGTAATACGAAGGAAAGGATGGGATTTAGGTTCAATATCAACATCACGAGAGGAGTGAGGAGATTGAGATGGAATAGATAAATAATTATGTACACAATGAGATGGGCCATTCGAAATAGTGAAAGTACTTGAATCCGAAGCCGACACTGGCATAGAAGCACCACAATCCTGTCCGTTATTATGTCAGTCCTGCAGAGAAGAACCAACGGTAAGTTGGAGTTGGAGGCATTGGTCAAGGAGGTGGCCAGTATGGTGGCACATAAAACATCTAAACGAATGCCCCAATTGTCAATACATTGAACAATGTGCAGGGGACCCCATTCCAAAATAATGTCTTCCAAGCAAGCCACTTGCATAATCCACCTTGACGAGGATCCAAGCCATCCTCTTATCACAAGCCCCCAAAACCTTAGCATCCATATAGACAAACTCACCCACTGAATTTCTGATCTCCTCCAAAATTTCAACGGCAAGACAGGAAGTTTAACCTAGGTGTATCTGTTAAGAGGAGTGTTGGTGAGTGGGCTAAAGCCCACATACCATTTGCATAGTTGCAAAAAACTATGGTAATGCACCCATGGAGTCTTTAAAATTTTCTGGACATCTGGTTGATGCAGGAAATGGAAGTTGTACCACTGATTCATTAAATGAATGACTTTCGGGGTATAACCCAATAATGGTTTCCACTGAGCCAAAACCCAACCCTCCATATCCATATTTTAAGAGCCAACGAAATACCATCAACCCACTAACGCCCTGTTCGAGAGGCTCTAAACTCGATTGCAAAGGACATCATGTCTGAAACTTAGCATTTTGGGTTCAACAACACTACGAACATTTTTGTACCTCCTCCTTCGACGTGTCGGTCTATTTCTGAAGCCCCATCTTATGACAACATATCATTTGCATGCACATGCAAATATCATGGGGGCGCATGCATAGGGTCAACACCAACTACATGTGCATCGTCCAACTCAGATATCAGATGGCTAATATTGCTATCACAGGACTGCTCCATCTCTAATGTGGCTCGTAGAAAGGTCTCTTGAGCAGAAATGTCCACATCTAGTGATGCCAAGTAATCTTCCATCCACCCCCAGAGCATGTCAAACTAGAATGCGTCTCCACATTAAAACCAACCCCACCTACCACAATCTGGGGTAGAGAAAAATATCGCCCATGACGATGTGTATCATAAAGGCCCATAATAAAAAAGTCTAAAACTGTAGATATTGAGGAAATAATATTACCATCCCCATGCGAGGGAAGAAACACCTGAGGATACCAGAGGGAGTGTATCCACGTAACATAGAAACGAGAGAATAAAAAACCCACGGTGAGATGCTAGGTCACAATGTGCAGTCAGAGAGGAAGGATTAAATGTAGGGAGGCATAAAAGGAAATATATTCCACTAGAATAGGTAATGGGGCCCACAAAACTTCCAATACCATCAATCTTCCCCAGAAGTGAATCACAGAGAATGTCAACCACCCCCCAGAAAAGTAAATTTCACACGAAAACAACTGCAAAATGGAGAACGAAAAAAAAACTAGTCGGAAGTGGTAACCCCAGTGCCAACCAACAAGGACCCAACACCACCCGAGCGGGGAGAAGAGGTCCCAAACAATAATTATTCGTAACAACAACATCACTAATAACCAGTAATCCTCCACCACAAGTTGCATAATCTGAAACTAATATCCTTGAACGGAGGTGATATGCTGAAAGAGTCCTTCCATTTACGACAGGGGCATGGAAGTCAAAATTATCCTTTTTGTTCTATATTAGTAGATGAGTCCCCACCAAATAACCTCTCGAGAGCGTCACTCCAGCCTTGCATTTGTATACAGAAGGGGGGAGTGCAAGGAAAAGAATACTAAAAGGGAGTCCCTATGGGTCATGAGCCAAACTCGATTTAGTACGTAGATGCGAGGAGCTGAAGTGTTCAAACTAGATGCGCGTTATGATGAAAAAGGCACATATGAACAATATAAATATGTGCAACACCTCCAGGAATTGAGAAGTAAACATTATAGTACGCAGAGTTCAAGATATGTCAACCCTATGGTGATCACCAAACATGTAAAATATCGGAAACAAACGGTACCACCCGAGTCTCAATCCTACCCAAACGATAGGGAACACCACGCGAACAATGAAAATATCCACCAAGTTAACATGGAAAACCACTGAAAGCCCATGAACGTAGACTGGACAAAGACATCTGATAATAATGACAATTGAAGAAACCCCTCAGGAACCATCAAATGAAGATTGACCACAACGAAATGGTTAGAGAAAAGTTACCAGTAGACCCCAGAGAAACATGCATATAAGGATAGCAGATGAAAATAAATGGAATGAAGAGATACCCATTAGATATAAAGTGCACTTATGCAGTGCCATGACATATGAAGATAGGGACGTCCAAACACGTATTCGAGACCAACAAATAGGAAATGTGTAACCGCAACCACAAATAAAAATAAAGTAAGAATAAGAGAAACAAAGCACCGGTATTAATGAAAGACACCAAATATTTGAAGCATGTCCATCGGTAGAAGTTACAAAGAGAGATGTTGATGAGCCACCATATCCTCCACTCCCACTTTCCTCACACCCCTATCAGTCAAACTAGTATTAATATTTTATATTTAGTTTACTAATTCAAAAAAACTATTGTGTGAATTATGCATAAACTATTTTGTGAATTGACGCCAAAGGATTTGCATAATTGCTTAACTTTTGAATATTAGGATGTTATTTTAAAATTAGGTTTAGGTTTTTTAATGTTAGATTTAATATTTAGGTTCAATAATATTAAATTTAGGTTTAGGTAGTCAAACTAGTATTAATATTTTATATTTAGTTTACTAATTCAAAAAAACTATTGTGTGAATTATGCATAAACTATTTTGTGAATTGACGCCAAAGGATTTGCATAATTGCTTAACTTTTGAATATTAGGATGTTATTTTAAAATTAGGTTTAGGTTTTTTAATGTTAGATTTAATATTTAGGTTCAATAATATTAAATTTAGGTTTAGGTTTAAATTTAGGTTAGGTTTAGGTTTAGGTTTATATTTTTATGTTAAGGTTCGATTTTATATTTTAGGTTTGGTTTAATAATATTATAACTATTTTTTAAGTTTATATTGTATTAGGTTAGTATATATATTGTTATATCTTAGTTTTGTGATTTATTTTTTAAATAAAGATGTTCTTTCAGTTATTCATTTATTATCACCAATCTTCTTGTATAATTAATCCGCAAGACATTTTTATTATTAATATTGATTTTAGTTGTTTATATTATTTATTATATAATAATAATATTTTAATACATTTAGAAAAGCCTACATCATTACCTTTATGATAACCATTTACTGTCTTTCCTTGGTTTAGATTTGGTTGAAAACTATATTTCAGCAAATAATACAATTTAAACAATCACAGAAAGGTGAAAATAGAAAATCATCCACAACTAGAGTAGGACACATTGAAATCTTCACATCACTATAGCATGACAAACAATCAAATTTATGTGGCCTAGTTTTAAGACATTAAGTGTAATCTAATTCTTATTAGTCCCTGCCTTCGGCACTGCAGGGACTCTAGTGATCAGTAGAGCGTTGACTGATCATTAATCGCTTTTTTTACCAAAAATTTTTTAGCTATACCAAAATTTATCTAAACTTTCTAATTGCAATTTCTGTTCACCAATTTTTTACCTAAAGTTTTCATTTCAACCTCTTATTGGAGCCTTCACGTGTCCAGAGGCTACATTCCATGTTCAACAAACTTTCAAACAAAGTTTTTTGAAACTCATGTGGGGTTTTAATTTTTTTTATCAAAGTTAAAACAATTCAATGTCCAACAATTCAATGCAGTGTTTTTTAATTTTTATGCAAAGTTTTGTGTTTTTTAATTTTTATGCAAAGTTTTGAAACTAGTTTTAGACTGCCGCATGCCAAGCTCACACTTCTCCCCAAGCCAACTCTTGTCCACATGTCAACAACTCTCCTCCACATGTCCTACAACTTTACCCTTTAATCACTACTATTCACATCTATTCAATGTACATATTATATAATTAGATCTTCTATAAACATTTGATCTTCTTTCTTCCGCGGTTTACCTCCATGTTGTTGGTTTGTTCGTGCAACACTTGTTTGCTTGTTTGTGCATACCAAACAAGCTCGATGAAGGGTGAAGCAATTGTGTTCCTTTATACCATGCATCGCACTGATGCGCCTTCCTTCTATTCTAGTGACAGCCTTGCTTCCTTGCTTCTCGTACTCCGTTAGGACGATAGATGTTCTGGTTCCATTGATGCACCTTTCTTCTGTTCTAGTGATAGCCTTGCTTGCTTGCTTCTCGTACTCCGTTAGGACGATATACGTTCTGGTTCCAAGTTGCAGATGATAGATGTTCTGGTTCCAAGTTGCAAAAAGATGTTCTGGTTCCAAGCTGCAAAAAAGAGGTAGATTCACAGAAATAGAGCCGAAGCGGTATGTACTGTTCCATAGAGTGTGGAGGACTCTTCTATTTAGTTATTTCTTCTTTCCACTTGCAAAATCAAATAAAAAATGAATCCAATTCAAAAAATGAATCTAAGTGAATGAATGCATTCCGACAGGAATAGTGTTATTGTGCACATATTTAATTCTATTCTATGCTTTAAACTAATTAAATGTTAATTCTATTCTATGCTTTAAACTAATTAAATGTTAATTCTATTCTATGCTTTAAACTAATTCAATGTTAATTCAATTGTAGATAATTAAATTGAATGTTAATTCAATTGCAGATAACATTTAATTCCCAACAGTGGAGAAATCTTCTATTTCTTCTTTCCACCCGTTATTTCAATTGCAGATAATTAAATTGAATGTTAATTCAATTGCAGATAACATTCAATTCCAGACAATGGAGCAACCTTCTATTTCTTCTTTCCACCTACAAATAATGGAGTAATCCTCTATTTCTTCCTTCTACTTGCAAAGTCAAATCAACAAATGCATCCAAGTAAATGAATGAATTCCAGAAAAATAGTGTTATTGTGCACACAATTAATTATATTCTATGCTTGAAAATAATTGAATGTTAATTCAATTGCAGATAGTGGGTAGAGAATCAACTAACCTGCAATGGAATTGGAGGACCAAAAAGGTTCTAGTCTGGGCATTTGGTTGCAAGAGCTAGTTAATGTATCATTATCTAAATGATATGCAATTCTAATGTAAAGAAAAAACAAATAAGCAACCTACAACAAATGCATTTTTTTTGCAACTGTTGGCATCTTTGAACATATTTTTTAGCCCTAATGCAAAGGCAAAAGCAGAGTCACTACTGAGAATAATTATGCATTGTAGATTTTAAAGGAGATCTATAATTGTTATAATTGCAGGAAACTCTCCTAGGAGGGGCAATTTTCTTTTAAAATTATATATGGGCATGCCATAATTTCAAGTTTCAACCAAAACATCAAAAAACAAGAACCAAAAGAAACCTGAACCAAAAGGCATGCCAATATTAAAAAAATCAGTGATTTGGAACTGATTTTTACCAAAATAACATACACATTTAAATTGTTGAGTTTATTTTCTTGGGAAAGGTTTACGGCTTACCTAATGTCACTCACTCCGTGTACATTAGTATGGCTCATACTTCTTGCAATCATTGTTAGAGGTAGGGGTAGTGATTGCCACTCATTTTCTAGTCTTCAACATGTTGGATTATACAATAGAGTCATTCAGATACTGTTCCATGGTTGTGTTTGCACGTACCCACCACAATGCAACAACAATTCGTCTCACTCTGCTCTCGCTGAATTGGGCTTACTCTAGGTTCCAATCTAAGCTTAGACTCCATCCATCCCAGAAACAAGGCGGCATACCACTTCTTTACTTTATTTCCTAAAAAATAAATGATAGTAAAACAAAGTTGATATTGTATTACTGTTATATTATTGAATTTAGGTTGATATTATATTAGTGTTATATTATTATTTTTAAATCTTAATTATTATTATTAACATATATTTTTTTAATTAAGTTGTATTATATTTATTGTACTTAATTTAATTTATATTATTAAATTCTTTATTATATTGATATTTAATAAATGGCGGAGTTTTATTTATAGACGAAATAACCTTTTTCATGACTATTTTTATGGCTAATTTCAATTAAAATCTGATACTTCAAAACATGAGTTTAAAGTATTTAAAATGCAAAATTTTAGTACTTGAGTTTAAATTGTTTAATGCATAATTCGAGTGCCCCTGGGTTTTTCACAGCGTTGAATCCATTTATGCATTCAAAATTGTATTTTTATAACAAAAAATCTTGAAATTATATTGCTAGATTTTGGTGAACTACGGCGAAAAAGGCTATTTCGTATATAAGTTAGACTACGCCTTAATAAAAATACATAACATTTATAACGTTGATGATGTTATATTAATAAAATGAATACATTATTAATAATTTTAATATAATAATTAAATATAATTTAATTAATTGAAATATCATTTAATACATAAATATATTAATTAAAACCTTAATTTATAATAGTTTGTTTATTAATAAATAATTTATTTAATACATTGTTAATATTTGATATATATTAATATTATTATGAATTCTCATATACTATATTCTAATTTTATATATATATATAATATAATATTAATGACATTTAACAATATATTAATTTACATATTTATAATCTCTTAACTAAATTAATATATACATTAACAATATGTTTATTGAGTGAATCCATGAAGATAAGTCATACTTTTGTGGTGTTGAAAATTTCCAAATTTTATTGTTTTATCGAATTGAAGTCCTCAAAATACATATAAGCTTTGTGAATTTTAATTTGGAGTAAAAAGGCAATTTGCGGAGAATTATGTTTTTGTCCTAATGATATTTTTTTTCAAAAAATATTATTGTCATCTAACTTATCAAATTTCCATTCAATTAAATGTCTGTCCTTGCATTTTTTTCGCACATCTTAACATGTATATGTGTGTTAGTACAAAACAACTTTGTATAATATATATATATATATATAATATAGAGAAGAGAGAGAGAGAGAGAGAGAGGAGCGCAAAATAAGCATATTTGAAACTTGCAAATAATAAATATAAATACAATCAATGGAAATTTATTTTATGCAAAATTATATTTTATTATTTTTGAAGTCAGAAATAATTATGGAATGCATTTTTCAAACACATGTTAATTCATGTTTTTTTTCTACTATTTAAATAAATTTAAAAACCAAGAGTATCCTTTTGAAGAGGACTCATAAATGAAGTGAATGCAATTTTTTGAAATTTTTTTATTTTGGATTATTTTATGTTATTTATTTTTCATTCAGCCCCTTCAAAATTGTCCAAAAAAATTCACGCATAAGGTTCAAAAGAAATCAGATGGAAAATATCATATGAATTAAAAAAATATCAAACTCATATGCCCATTGGATAGAGGATTCCTTCACGAATCCAACATGATCAACTCTACCACATAAGGACAAATATTGCCTTAAGTCTGCCATGCTACAAGATGGTGTTGCAAAGAAATATATAGAAGGGGAGCTAAAACTTTGTTTTTTTAAGCCTTCGACAACTTGATCGAACACTTAAAAAACTCAATTGAGAGCTTTACATAAAACTTGAAATAGCTCAATCAAGGGTTTAACAAACCCTCGATCGAACTACTAGCAGGGTTAAAAAATAATCTCTTGATCGAGAAATGTAGTTTGACTAATAAAATGTCTCGATCAAGGAATGTAGCTTGACTGATAAAATGTCTCGATCAAGGAATGTAGCTTGACCACAATATCTCAATCGAGTCCCCGTTCTTCTCGAACATCGACCGACTAAGATTGAGGAGATTGATCAAGCTATTTTTATCATTAACCCCCACCAACCAAATATTAATTGATATTAATTGACATTTCTATGGTTGATGATGTCGCTAGGAGCTTGATTGAGCGT
>APFE030490778.1:11820-23989 GCA_000404065.3 Pinus taeda | reverse complement strand
TAACTATAATTATTAAATTTTTTTCTCTCTTAATTTTTTTTATTAATATTAGATTAGGTTACAACATCTCTCGGGTATTAACTTGATAGTAAATCAAATAAATCTTGGAGTTGGTAATACGCTCATAGCTTTGAGCTTTTTGGATTTGAAACAAAAAAACATCATACTTATATTTGCATCAGATTATCTTCGTTGTCATGTCTGCCCCCTCGATGAAGTCAGGGTCAAGAGAAGAGTCCGATCAGATTTTCACAAGGCCAAGAGAAGAGTCCGATCAGATCTGCTCCATGGTGGAGTCAAAATCAAGAATTAAGAGGTGGTCGACTTATGCAATCAACTCTTTTGGATGCGCCAAAGTCGTTGCAAGCTAGGCTCTTACCCATGTGGAAGCTCCTTAATATCCGCAAGTTTATACAATGCATCTAGAGTCTTACTTTCTAACATTCATAGAATGCATCTTATTTTTATGTTTCATCTCACTTTTTAAGTTGTTAACTAAATCATATATTATAAATTATGTTTTTGTCAAAATACAATATTAACCATAGGCATAGCATTATAATAGCTTTAATTTTTAATTAAAAAAAATTATAATATATTTTTTTATAATTTGGTTTAATCTTGTTTTTTATTTTTAATAATATGAGTTTTTATTTTTATGATGGTTATTGGGTGTATTGTTAAGACATTTTATAATGTGAAAATTATTAGTTTGAAATTCTATAGATAGAACGATGTTAAGAGCAGTGTGACCAAGCAGGGTGCAATCTCCAAGTGATTTTGATAACTTAAATACCCTTAAATCATAGTTTCTAGAGCAAACTATTAAATATGTAATCATCTCATGACTGACAATTTAAAAAACAAAAAAATATAAATTTTTACTTTCATTTCCAATCAATTTAATGATATGATTTTATCTTTTAATATTCATATAATAAAAAATATACTTAAAATTTATCATACCTTCACAACTAATTCAAAAAATAAAATATCTCAATTTAGTATAATTTTCAAATTCCAAAAAATATATAAAAATTATAATGATATATTTTTTTATAAGTTAATCCACATTGTAGATTAATTAATATTAGGAAATTGCATTTAAGAAAATAAACCAAATTATTGATGATCGAAATCTAATTAAAAAACACACTAATGTAATTATTATTAATTAATTGATATTTTAAATATTCATTTTGTATAAATTGATTACAAACAGGCTAATTTGATTATTATTAATTAATTGAGATTTTAAATATTCATTGAAAACCATTTAAACATATCATAAATTTAAATCATTTTAAATTACCAAACTCAACTTATTTTAATAAATCGATAAAAAATATTATAAATCAAAATTTTAATTTACAAATTTCATATGTTTGAGAATAATTTCAATTATTGAACTCAATAAAATTTAAAGAAATATATTATTATTATATTTTAATCATATTTATTCACTAATTAATTAATATCACTTTTATGATATTTGTTGCACATCACACTTATTATAAAGTAATATGCAATTTAGTCACCAGATCTCGTTAGAATTCTTAGAAACTCACAAACATAATTTTTTAAACAAAATTTGTGAATGATCTTGAAGAGCTATTTCTCTAAACATTATGAATCATATAAGATTAAGTTCAGAAATAATAGTGGAATTTTATTAATTGAAATATGTTGCAAAAGCTCACAATAAATTGGCATCTAAAAAAATTGTAGCTTTGGTATGTTCTATAGTAATTTGGACAAAAACTAGAGCATCTAGTGAATAAAAAAATTAAGATCTATGTATTCCAAAAGCTTCTAATAATATAAATTCTATAATAGACACCAAAAAAATTGTATACTATAGATAACCTTTATTTTATCATGGATAAGAAGTGTCACTAACCCTCTAAAAAGAATCTTAGTCTACTCCTTGTACTCAGGCATTCAGGTAAGGAAGGACTTGGTCCATCTGTGAATGCTTTGGAGTGGAAAAATGAATGGAGGAGGGTGAGGAGAAAAAAATTGAGCGCTATATATATTTACCACTTCTAATTGATTCTTAATCCAATCTAATTTATCCTTAAATTGATGTCAATGCTGAACCAATATATCCACTGTTATTGTGAGCTCAGCCGCTAGCTACTCAATTTACATTTGTAGATGCCAAATAGAGTCATGGAAATCATCAAAGATCATATTAGAGACCAAGAGGGAGATTCCTCCCATACTTTGAGGCATGGTATGCCATGGTTTTATTGGAGAAAACATAAAATAGAGTTAAATACCACAGGAGGAAAAAGATGTCCAATGAGAGTTGTTTTGAGAGGCAATAGACACCTCAAACTACCATAGGTGATAAAAAATGTGAACAAGCCCCCATCATGATAAAAAACATGGTCCTTCTCATGGAGCTAATATGAATTTTCTAACATAGGAACTTGTCCTTCATAGCTAATGAGATCTACCAACCAACTCCATTTATCATAGCATTCATGTGTGATAATATTCCAACCCATGGAAACCATCAAGAGTAGGTATTATGCTAATTTCCCACATGTTTCATCCATCATATGACATCTCATGAAATTAATTTTATCATGGAATGGGATGCGTGTATATGTGAGAGTGAATATGTATGGAGCCCTTTGAACATGTGACTACTATATTGACTAGAGAATTAGTGTTAGACTTGAGGTACCTGTGCACATGAAGGAAGTCCACAATCAAGAGGAGGAAATCCCCAATCGAATATGCGTAAAGGTTAATAATAGCTTCCGATATCGAGGGGTAGAGCATGTTCTTAAGTGTCGAATCAGGTTCTTTCAATCACCAATGAACTGTAGAATGTCATGTTTTATTCTAATTTCTAGGTACAATCCTTGAAGTAGTGAATATGATTTCACATGGTTTCTAGTGACTAGACCTAAACTCCAAGCAAAATAAAGTATGCATTTTCCTTTAAGGCATAGAACTACCCACACACCACCCCCATCACTGACATTACCCCATGGTTCAACTTAGCAGCTCCATTATAATAGAGGACATAAGCTTCTTGCTTCTTTAACCATATTTGAGAGTATCTATAAAAAAGTGAAAACTCTAAGGAGGATTACGAGCATAGAAAAAGGGTTAGTAAATCATTAAATCAATTGATTTTTGGAGGATCTAACAATTTCTTGTTAGAAAGTAAAAGTTTTGATGTTGTGAGATGCTTTTTTAATAATGACCTTTCTCTCAATGCTACTTCTATTAAATGACTTTGAAGATCCTAAAAATCATCTATTTCATTCCAACTAGACTTTCCAATGAACATATTTTTGAAGGGTAACCCATACACACTTGAAAATTGACTTTTAAAAGAAAGAACTCAAGTAGAGCTTTAGCCAAGAATCAAATAATTGGTTCACAAAGTTAGGCCATTGAACTCGATAAGAAAGACCATGGATAGAATTTTTCCATACTAATCTTGAAAAATCACATTTCAAAAAAGGTATGTTGATGTTTTAGAGCAGAGGCGACAAAATGCACAAATTGATGGCCCTTGGATGTTCCTTTTGCTAATATTTTCTATGGTAAGAGTCAATTTTTGGGTTAAGGTCCAGTAAAAATTTGACCTTTATAAAGCCAACCAAGTTTCGTATCTTTGAAAATATGATTAATTATGGAGAGATTCCATTGGGATAAGATTCAAATTTGTATCCTTGGCTAACTCAATGTTCCAGGTGGATATTGGTGGCCACCCTACTATTCTACTTGGACCCCCAACATTGTCCCTTTAAATTTTTCAGTTACCTTAATTGTAGCACAATTTGCTATTTTTGGCAATTTTTTGGGTCGTGAATTTCTGAAGCCATTTTGAGGTCCTAAACGACGTTTTTAGGGGAAAAAGAAAGATTTCAAAAGTCCATTTAGGCATACTCTTCTAGATTTTCAAAACAAGGTATTACGATAGCTAAACGAAGATCATACGCCAAAGTTACGACCCCCAGAAATTGATGTACCAATTTATCCAAACAGGGCGCACAATTTTGGTGCTTCAACTCTTAGGGCTAGGTTTTTTGATGTTTAGGTTTTTCCATTGTTTATCAATAATAAATAGGCCTTGGAGCCTCATTGTAATACAATTCATAGGAATGTAGCCACCACATCTCTTATGAGAGATAAGCGACCATCGCCCAAGCTAGTTTATTTCCATTTTGTTTGTTAGCATATTCTAGTATTCTTGTTTAAATGAAAGGAAGTGTTATATTTGCTGCATTTCTATAATTATGGTTATATTTGTAATTTGGTGTGTTCCTATTTAAGTTTGGATTAGTTGTATCAGAGGGGTCTATTCTTTCTCTATTTCTCATTGCATGTCCCCAATGAGGTTAGGTTGTAAGGAGTTAGGGCTCGATCTCGTTGAACCTTTTCAAGACTAGCCTTGCGAACCCTGACGGCCTCCCATGGCCCTTCGACGTCTACGCACAGGTGACACATCTTCATCCAACAGCCATTTTGGAGCACCACTCCTTTCAAGGTACAAGTTAACTTCGATATTCCCATATTTGAGGGCCAAACTGATGAAGACATCATAGATAAATGGTTGAATATGTTGGAACGATATTTTTCAATTCATGACTTTTCCAATCGGGAAAATATTACTTTTGAACTTCTCAAATTTGCCCCACATGTAAAGGATTGGTGGGAAACCTACTTTGAACAAAAGTACGAGAGGGAATCCTCACTTTTTTCAGCCACACCCACTTGGGATTCTTTCTGAGATGCCATCAAGGAATAATATTACCCTCTCTGGAGGTATGAAGATAAATACAGAAAATGGACCATGCTACAATAAGGAAGGGACCAAGATGTGTCGAAGTTCGCAAATATTTTCCATTCGCTGCACTATGTTTGGTATAAATGATTCTGAGTGGAATTTGGTTCTGAAGTACCATGACTATCTATACAAATACATCCATGATGAGATGGAGTACTTGGACATCTCCTTGCTCGAAACACCATACTGATACACTGTCAAGATTGAGCAGAAGTTTCAACAGAAGAAGCGAGAATTTGGATCTACAAATCCGAAGCAAGGAAAAGAAGCCTCCAAACCACAGAGCAAAGGCCAAAGCCAAAGCGGGGTGGCCTAAGACAACTCGCTGAAGCTGCAACAAAAGAACAACACTATGAAGACAAAGAAGGACACAGGAAAATGGTGTGAGTTCCATAAGAGCTCCAATCACAACACAAGTGAGTGTTAGGCCAAGCAGTCGCTAGTGGCCAAGCTGAAGGCTTCTAAATCGAACGCATGTTTCGACTCTGAGTCAGATTTCGAAAATGGGGAATGAATGAGGGAAGCAGATAATTGATGTGGAATCCAATGCCACTCTAGCCACCACCAAAATCCAGAAGAATGAGCCTGAAGATCTAGAGGAGGGGAAACACATATTCCACTCACAGATGTGGGTGAAAGTTTCTCCGCTGCAATTCATCGATAGCGGGAGCGAAAAGAACCTCATTTCAACAAAGGTCATGAAGCGGTTGGGCCTATCAATGATAGCATGTCCACAACTATACAGAATCGGGTGGCTTCACCAAGGACGAGTTCTCTACGTCAACCAGTAGTGTCGCCTTCCCTATGGCATCAAGCCCTTCACGGATGACATATTGTGTGATGTTTCTCCTCTTGATTTTTGTGATGTATTATTAGGACAACCATTCTTGTAGAAGCATCATGCCATATATGAGTCTAGACCTCACTCTGTGATTATTACTTTGGGAAATAAGTTGTACATGATACTGGGGGTAGCCTCGCTTACCACCATCTCTTTGATCATTGCAAAGTAATGTAGTAAGATCATTTCCCAGACCAAGAAATTTGTTTTCCTTATGATTCACCCTAAGGAAAAGAGGAACGTTGTGTCCATGGATTCCATAAAAGGCTTCTCCTCAGTGTGAAAATTCTATCACTTGAATATCTGATTTACTTTGCCTAGTTATTTTCCAATAAGTTATTTATGAAATTCCTTCAATAAACATTAAAATAAATTATGCTGTAGATATCATACCATAATATAGAAACAAACACATGCATAAGAATCAACACATCCACACAGATATTTTAGACAACAGTCCCCAAAAAAACCCAATGTGGGAAAATCGATGCAACAAGGGAGGATTTCATTATTCAACAATTCTTCAGTACAGCAGGGTGCCAAACTAGCTTACCCAAGGGAGAGAAAAAATTCTCCAGCACTTCTCCTAGTACCAAGATTAGCCTGGATGACCTATGTGTAGCTCCCAAACACCCTGCTTCTCTGTGTCAGCCCTGGCCCTCTTTGCATCACCCACACAAGCCTTCTAGTGACTGCATAGTCTGCTGCTGCCTCTATGTCTACCTCTCCTGCCTCTGCACTGGTCTTTTGGTGTTGATACTGACTCTCTGTTTCGTACTTGATGCCACTTGTTGCTCTCCAGACCACTAGTTTGAATTTCTCAGTTAACCCCACTCCATAAATCGAACTAACTAGTCTCCCTTAGTGTATCCTCCAATTGACCCTCAAACCTCTTCTTATACTTTTCTCGTTGGTCCATCAACAACCAAGATTAAATCTCTAATCAAAAACTAATATTATATTTAAATTGATCTATGGCTTTTGGACCATTCTAACTTAGTTTTTTATTAATACCCATTAATATTTTATTTTTCCTAAGTTTATACTTAGGAACTCAATTAAAAATATTAATTATTTTAATATCTCCCAAACCGGTTAGAATCTACCCAAACCATTTCTAGGTCTTGAATATCTCATATGCTTTAGCCTCTCCATCAATTTTCATGGCTAGATCACATTAGATGCTACCCAAAATAAATACTCCCTCTTAGCGAGGACTGTTCTCTAGTAATACTCCTCATTGAGTATCACCCTAATCATCTAGCATCGGTCCCTGTCTTGATGCTAAGCCTCCGTACCCAAAATCCTCTACACTATTTGATCCTGTACTGCTACCCATGGCTTTGATACTGCCACTGCTACATCTGTATGATATCTCCCTCTACATCCGTATCATATCTCCCTCTGCATCCATATTGCTGCTAGTCCTTTCTCCCAACAATGCATCTGCACTGCAATTCCATCTACATTCGCGTTGTTGTCACCCCCATTAACAGATTCTTTATCATCCCCATATTTTCCCTAAAATAATCAAACTTTTTCATTCTAAGGGCCTTGCTGAGGATGTCTACCACCTATTCTCCTGTAGGAGTGTAGCTCAACTATACAGCTCATCGTTGGACACAGTCTTTGAAAAAGTGACACTGGATATCAATATGCTTTGATCAATCATGAAACACTAGATTTTCAGAGACCTTGATGCAACTCTAATTATGACACATGATCCTGTTCACCTCCATTTTTATTCTAAATAGGTTCACAAGCAATTTTCTAAGCCATATGGCCTCACATGAAGCTATGCTCGCCTCCATATATTCTGCCTCAAATGAGCTTAGAGACACGAACTTCTATTTCCTACTGCACCAGGAAGTCATTCCTGATCGAATGTTGAAGCAATACCTAGAGGTACCTTTTTTATCCACTGAACTTTGTACCCAATCTGCATCAGTAAATCCACTCAATCTGATATCCTTACTCCTTTTGTACAAGAGTCCATAATCAATTACTCCCTGTAAATACTTGAGAACATGTTCGGTTGCTGCCTAGTGTGCCCTCTTTAGTTCCACCATGAACTGATTGAGCATGTTGACAACGTAGAAAATGTTTGGCCTCGTAATGACCAGATACATCAGGGACCCTATGAGCTGTCTGTCTAAGGTGGGATCAACATCCTTGTCTTCTTATGCATCAATATTTTTCTAGGATGTGATCATTGGAGTAGCCAAACTTCCTCTCCCTTTTGCCGTCGAACTTCCAACCCCAGGAAATAATACATTCTTCCCAAATCCTTCATATCGAATTATGTGGCTAGATTCTTCTTGTAGTCCCCAATGAGCCTGGATGATCCTGTCAGAAAGAGATCATCCACATACAATACTAACATTAGAGGCTTATTCTCTGCAACCAGATTGTAGAGATTTGGATCCGCATCATTATTGACAAATTCCATCTTTTGCAAGTAGTCATCGATTCGACCATACCATGTTGTAGGTTCTTGTTTCAGCCCATACAAGGAATTCTTTAACCTGCATACGCGAGACTTCTTCTCATGTGCCTCAAAGTCCTTTGGTTGTTTAATGTATATCTCTTCTTCTAATACCCTGTTCAGAAAATCCATTTTGACATCCATTTGATGATTCAATCTCCTACCCCATCTATGCTACAAGATATATCACAGTTCTAATAGATGTATACCTAGCTACCGAGATGAATTTCTCCTCATAGTCATTTCATATCTTATGAGCGTACCCCTTAGCCAAAAACTTGGCCTTAGATTTCTCAGCACTACCATCTTGAACCTACCACTAATCTGTCTTGAGGCCTTGGCACTACCTCCCATACATTGTTCACGATTATGAAGTTGTACTCCTATACAATCGTATCTAGCCAAACCTGATGTTGAGATATCTCCTGGAAACTGGAAGGCTCCCCATCCTGAGCTACTAATGCCTGATATCTATCTAGTTGTTTTCACTCCCTCTCACTGTTTCTTGGCACACCGATGAAGTCCTCTACATCTCACAGAATCTGATGAAGTTCCCTACTAGTTCTTCCTCTGCCAACAGGTTCTTCTGTTAGCTCCTCCTCATCCTGTGAATCTTCCTGATCTAAGGAAGAGTTCTTTACATCCATTGGTTGAAGAGGTTTAACCAATGGCTCCTCTTTTGACTACTCCTTGTAAGGCATCTCACGAGATTTTATGACATCCATGTCTTCCATGAACTTCACATCTCGTCAAGCCACCACCTTCCTTCTCCCTGGAAGATATATTATATATGCATTAGTGTTCTTGTTATATCCCACTAGATATTGCTTTTCCACAGTTTGATCCAGCTTTTTCCTCTTTTCCTTAGGTACACGACAATATGCTAAACTCCGAAATATCCTAAAATGACTAACTTCAGATGTCTTCCCTGTGAAAACTTTCTCTGGAGTAATCTTTCCCAATGCTCGATGAGAAGTCCTGTTCTGAGCATAGACTTCTGTGTTGCATGCTTCTGCCCACAGGAATTTTGGCATATCCTCATCATACATCATGGCCCTAGCTGCTTCTACAATAGTCCTGTTCTTCCTTTCTACTACTCCATTGTGCTCCTAATTGTAAGGAGATTTCCACTCTCTTCTGATGCCCTCCTTAGCACAAAAATTAGTGAAGTTCTTATCGACATACTCTCCACCATTATCTGAGCACAAATCTTTTATTTTCTTCCCAGTCAGATTCTCCACTACAGCCTTGAACTCTTTGAATCGACAAAAAACATACTCTCCGCCATTATCTGAGTGGAAATCTTTTATTTTCTTCCTAGTTAGATACTCCACTAGAGCCTTGAACTCTTTGAATCGATAGAAAACCTTGTCCTTGGTTTTCAGAAAATAAATCCAAGTTTTCCTTAAGTGGTCATCAATGAAGGTAAGGAAGTACTCGACACCACTAAGAGATTTAGTGGACATAGGTCTGGATATATCTGAGTGTATTAATCCTAGTACACTCTTCGCCCTGTTTTTACTTCTAGGAAATGCTACCTTGGCATACTTTCCTAGAGCACATCCTCTGCATACATCATCTCGTTCTGTACTAAGATCCATAACTCTTGTTACAATGCTCCTGAGAATTCTCAGAGCCCCATGGTGAAAATTTCCCATTCTTCTGTGCCATAGTTCATTCAATTCCTTATCTCCATGACAGCCTATTAGTGCCATTGGTGATTCTAGTTGTAGTCTATACAAACCGTTACTTTTGATCTCGATCTACACTTTCTTTTTCCAAATCAGGTGTTTGATGTATACATTATCCTTGATGAAGAAAACATCATAAACCTTGCCTTAAAGTTGCGACACAGAAAGTAAGTTCATCCCCAATCCTAATACATGTAGCACATTGGTAGCATGGAACCGTTCCCCCAATTCTATTTGAAAAACTATGTTACCCCTCCCTACTGGAGTACACTTTTCCTTGTTCCCCATGGTGATCTGAAAGTTCATCTTCTCCTCTCGATAATTTGAGAAACATTCCCTGATTCCTATCATATGCCAAGGGGCTCCACTATCTATATACCATACCTCTGATGATGCATAACTAGTCATGCAAGCCACTTCTTCTTCCTCCCTAGAAGCCAACATAGAGAAATTGAAATCACTTTATCTTGTGTAATTTTCTGAAAATCTGTGCAAGTCTCCTGACGTGGATGCCTCTACATCATGGTCTTGACCCAATTTTTGATTTTCCCTTCCTCTCTCTAATTAATTTGTTAGATACCATGTGAAAATTCTATCACTACAACATCTGATTTACTTTTTCCTACCTATTTTATAATAAGTTATTTATGAAATTCCTTAAATAAGCATTAAAATAAATTCTGTTGTAGATATCACACCATAACACAGAAACAAAAAAATGCACAAGAATCAACACAAGGACACATATATTTTGGACAATAGTCCCTGGAAACACCCTATGTGGGAAAATCGATGAAATAAAGGAGTATTTTATTATTCAATAATTCTTCAGTGCAATAGGGTGCCAAACTGGGTTACCCAACAGAGAGAAAACATTCTCCAACACTTCTCCCAGTCCCAATGTCAGCTTGGCTGACCTTTGCATAGCTCCCAGACACTTTGCGTCAGCCCCTGCTTCTCTGTGTCAACCTTGGGTCTCTTTGCATCACCCATGTAGGTCTTCTAGTAACTGCGCAATCTGTTGCTTCCTCTGCATTTAACTGAGAGGCTCTACATCTACCTCTCCTGCCTTTGCACTGGTCTTCTAGTGTTGATCCCGAATCTCTGTTCTATACTTGCTACCTCTTGCTCCTTTCCAAACCACTAGTTCAAATTTCTCAGCTAACCCCACTCTTGAAATTGGACTGGCTAGTCTCCCTCAATGTATCGTCCAACTAACCCTCAAGCCTATTCTTATACTTTTCTTGTTCATCCATCAACAACCAAGATAGAATATCTAATCAACTATTAAGATTAGATTTAGCTTGATCCATGACTTTTGGACCATTCTAACCTAGTTTTATATTAATACCCATTAATATTTTATTTTTCCTAAGTTTAGACTTAGGAACTCCATTAAAAATATTAATTATTTTAATATCTCCCAAACGAGTTAGAATCTGCCCAAACCATTTCTAGGTCTTGGAGATCTCATGTGCTTTAGCATCTCCACCAATTTTCATGGCTAAAGCACATTCGATGCTACCCCAAATCAACACGCACAACATCAACAGATGGAGAACATCGTGGAGGAGTATAGGGACATTTTTGCCTCACCTACAGGGGTACCTATGCACTGTCAGGTCAAGCACTCCATTGATATGACCTCGAGTGTGCTGCTGCCCAATGGAATGATCTATCAATGCTTTGTTATGGAGAACGATGAGATCAATAGGCAGATTCAGGAGAAGTTGCATAAAGGGCACATCAGGCCAAGCTCATCGACCTATGGTAGCTCGATTGTATTGGTACAAAATAAGTATGGGACCTAGAGACTCTGTATTGACTATCAGTTGATGAACAAGATCACTCTCCAGAATAGGTACCCAATCCCATGGATTGATGACTTTTTGGACCAACTTAGGGGGGCCAAATATTTCATCAATATTGAATTGAAGTCCAATTATTACCAGGTGCCTATCGAACCCTCCGATGTGTGGAAGACTACCTTCAAATCCAAGGAGGGCCTCTTTGAATGGTTGGTCATGCCTTTTGGGTTGACGAATTCCCCCAAAACCTTCATGAGATTGATGAATGTTGACTTATCTAGTTAAGTCTTTTGGATGCGCCAAAGTCGTTGCTAGACTCTTACCCATCTGGAAGCTCCATGATATGGAGCAAGTTTATACAATGCATCTAAACTCTTACTTTCTAATATTCATAGAATGCATGTTAGTTTTAGGTTTCATCTCACTTTTAAGTTATTGCATAAATCATATATTATAAATTATGTTTTTTTCAAAATACATGATTAACCACAGGAATAGCATTATAATTGTTTTAATTTTTAATTTAAA